>JBBMOC010000045.1:981516-1135075 GCA_037975185.1 Centropyge bicolor
TTTAACCTAGCTGTTTAGCCGTAGCTAGTTTGATTATTTCGAATAAAGCGGCTTTTTTCAGCGGCTTTTTTTCAGCCAATAGTGTTCATTCGACCCGCCTCAACTCCGCCCTCGCTCCACCTCTTTGTCCATATTTGGAGTAACCGGAGGTAGGCTACCAAGATGGCTACGCACTACGATTTGCTTCATTTTTGCTCTTCAGAAACCTATGGGTGACGTCATGGACACTACGTCCATATTTTATGCAGTCTATGGGCACAAGCTAAGCTAATTACATTGGTTGGTTGTACAAGAACGAATACTGCCGCCTGTTGTTGTGTCCGCGTAGGGTTCCCAGCGTGCCGGAGGAGACGCCAGCCGGGTGGGATTTTTGGACGAGTGGACCTGGTGCGTGTGAGCGAGGGATCCACCGACCTGGATCGGAAGGACCAGCTGCCTGCACCCTCGACTGCACTTTAGCCCCCCGCTCAAGGACGGTGCTGTTTTAACCCTCGCCGAACATTTTAACTTTTATATTGCATGTTTTTAGCCCACTTGTTTTATATTAATTAAATGGACTTTTAGCATAATTACTATTTTATTTGTGGGCATTTTAAACTTGTTTTAGTCACATTTTATATTAAATCATTTTATTTTAATTATGTCTCCTTGTCCTCCTTGGCAATTTTAAAGTGTGCTCCACCCGATCATTCTTCAAAAGTTACAGTAGCATCTGGTTTATTCATTCAACTTTATCCATAACCCCCCATTACACATCTTTATTTTTGTAAACATCCTAAACATGTTTGTATGTTCTTAAATATTCTAATCATCTTTATCTGTGTGTGTGGATAAATATCTTTTTTAAACACATTTTAACATCTGTTTTTAACATATTTTAACAGTTTTTTTAATATATTTTTTAATACATTCAATTTAAGGTCTCTTTGTGCAATTCCTCAAATCAGATAATAAACAGATCAACATCAGTCAGATTTTTTTTTTTTTTATCATAGCGGCTTGGTCGTTAAATTTGGTGCTTGGTTTCAATATGACGCCGGAGTTTACATGGTGGCATACTGTCGTTAGCTAGCACCTCTTTGCAGATAACACTCTGTGGCAGCGGAGCATCATCAGGACCAATACATGAAAAGCCAAACTTTAAATAATCAGGGTCATACTTCCTCCGTTTTCTGCTCGCCCCAGACTCTGTGCCCTCTCTCACTTTCACTTGAGATACTAAAAATCCTTCCATCTTGTCTCTTGTCAGATGTTTACACTTTTTTTTCTTTTCAGGTTTATTTTTTCACTGGCCTTCACACTTTGAAAACCGCTGATATAGACTACAACATGACAAAGAACACAGACAGGGAACTAAGACAGAGAACCAAGGCACCGAACTAAGACACCAAACACAGCAGGACAAATAGAAGACATGAACAGGACTACGGCATAACAGGGACTGTGACAGGACAGAGACGGACTGGAACTAAGACAGAGACAGGCAGGAAGGAAAGTGACAGTCAAAAACTAAGGCTGAACAAAAACTAAAGCTAAACAGAGGCCAGACTGGCAGAACTATGACAGAATGTTGAGAATTGGATTTATCATTATTATTATTATTGGTTCACTTATTTAGCCTTCAGAAGTATTCTTTCCTAGTGCAAGTTTTTATCCTAAAAGATTGAAATATCAACCAAGCAATTATCTGAATCAGCAATAATTTGGTCATGTCTCAGTTTAACTCAAATGCACTTGAGAGGTAATTTGCTCTTTTAATTACTAACTCATTATCACTGTTATGGTGACATTTGAGGCAGAAACATGTTCCACGCAAGTAAGTGAACACAGACGAGCTACGCAAGATGGATTCACGCACCGCTCCGTTCTGGAGTGTGTCTCTCCAAAATCTTAACGTAGTGTAAACATGAGCTGCAGTCTGAGTGTTGCAGCTAGGGGCGCTATAGCATGGAACAACAAGAGAGAGCTGACCTCTTCTGTTTGAGTTCCCTTCCCCTCGGCTGAACGTATCCATGTCATGGATGTATTAAGGAGAATAGTATGCATAGGTATATTCATTTATGACACTTTGTCACATATAAACTGTGGTCATGTAAATGCTCTGATTCACTCTGCATATCAATATGAGGCCTGAGGTTTGTTACCTCCGTCGGTGTGTAGCTGATTCAATATGTTATTTTTATAATTTTATATTTTTATGAACATTCTCAAAAACATCCTCTGCCATGATGAAAAATCAGTTAAATATGTTTTGTAATATTAATTCTAATGTTGTATTATTTTTATACCGAATTAATGATTTAGATGTTTTTATAGTTCCGCATTACCTGTTGTAGCAGGGGGCCTCTAATTGTTGACGGACAACGGGAGCGGGAAATCCCAGGCAAAACAGGGATGAGTTTTACACTGGTAAGACGTGTTGTTATCCTCTCCCTCCTTTGCTTAAGCTAGCATGTTTAACAGTAACTTTTCCAGTTTAAACTGTATGAAATGTTTTGATAAATCATTGTTCATGTGTTCCTGAGTTTCCCTTGTTGATTTTACATGTTGAAAAATGTACTTTATTTCTGTTAAATCCGTCTGAGTTTTTTTTTCCTCATTTGCATATTTTCTCACTTGCTGCAGAGGACTGAGGGAGAGCTGCCATTGTGTGTATGTTAAGTGTGCCCCATGCTGCTGTTTGTAGGTGTTAGAAAGTTATTTATAATTGATCTTTGTGTAATTTAGAGACTATGTTTTTTATTGTGATATTAATTGGTTATAATTGTATTAAAAACAAAAAAACGGGGATGGGTTTTGCACTGAGGACTGAGGGAGAGCTGCCATTGTGTGTATGTTAACTGTGCCCCATGCTGCTGTTTGTAGATTAAACCTGATCCTGATCCCTGATTGAGTGGTCCTTCCATGAACAACCATTCTGCAGCTGCTACAGGTGCATAGGCGTGCACGTTCTGAGTCCTGTGTTTGTACCTGCTCAGTCAGGCTTTGCCATTTTTGTTAACACACTTGTTTAAGTACTTACTTAAATAAATCACACTTACTTAATGTAAAGCATTAAGAAAAGGTCCGGGCTGTGTGATGATGAGGGATGAAGATAAGGTGGCTACAGCCAAACATCTTTTTTTCAATTTGTCACACAAGTGAAGAAGAAGAAGAAGAAGAAGAAGAAGAAGAAAAGAAAAAGAAGAAGAAGAAGAGGAAAAAGAGTTTAGGAGGCTGTAGTTTACACACACACACACACACACACACACACACACACACACACACACACACACACACCTCCCTGCAATAAACAGGTGCTAAAACATTAATAATATTCACAACTCTGTGATTAAATGTACTGAATATGTTTAAGCTTTTAAAATATTGATGTGCCAACATGAATGTGTTTCAGCTTGAGTATATGAATACATTTAGGCCCCACCTCATTAAATACGCTGCAAGCGAATCATATTTCAGCAGCACAGTTTACAGACAGAGATGTCCCATTTGAATATGAATGTAATATTTGTTATTTTGCAAACCCATGAATGATATGTGCCCCTTATTAGTCTTAACACGGTCGTTTGTAAAGATCAGTCTCAGACAAAAACCCATAGCTCATGTGAAATTATGCGTTGCAGCCCATCACTTGTAAATACAATTACTTTGCATTTAAGCAACAGTAACATCAGGAACATTAATATCCTTCATGCTGCGTGCTTCGTTTTATGCAGAGGAAGGGGAAAACACTCCGACAGTGTGGGTGGAGCACAGGGCTGACCACTCTGATCACGTAGCTTCCACAAGTGTCAGCAGGACCCGTGTGCTTCTGACACAGCTGTTACTGCTGTGGACTGTGGTCTACACATCACTCTGCTGCTTTGATGGATGTGGACACCAGAAGCTGTCTTCCCATTGTGCTGGTGAAAGCTGAAAATCATCAGGCTTCTCTCAGTGTTGGCCGGTAAAGGACTCGTGCCACTGACACCACAGTCAAGAGATATAAATGAAGTATTTGTTTTTACAGCAGAGGCACAATCACAATGGAATTTCTGATCTGTTCAAGGTGATCAGTGGAAGAGAAAATGCACAATACAATTCAATGTGTCATTATTATTATTATTATTATTATTTTTTATTGTTTACACCTTTGTTGTGCCTCGCTCATACACTTAAGTCTAGAATATTAAAACCAGGAGCTGGGGTCAGGGGTCACCTCAACAGTGGTAACTCAGAAATTCCTGTTATTGTTCAAGTCTTATTTGCTTTGGTATGAACCAACTGGCAACTGGTGGCAAACGTTCTGGGCATGTTAACGGATCATGCCAGTACTGAATGGAAGTAATTCTTCCAAAACATTGACTTGTGAGCTACATTTATGTGACAGTCAGTTAGTTGTTTATGTAGCATCGCCACAAAATGATAAAAGCAACACAAGACAATATATACAGGACAAAGATGGGAACAAATGGCAGTATCCACAAACATTTATTGTTGTATTTAGAAAAATACATTAAGTAAAAATTTAATGAGACATTTATAGATAAGATAGACCAAAATTGGCTGACTTACACTGACGCTATTGTGGTGTTTCAGCATTACAATATATTACATACATTTCTTGAAAACATCGACAAAACAAAGTTCTATCAAAAAATATTCCTGGACACTTAAAGTTATACTTTCAAATGGCTGACTATTGATTAGATTGACACAACGTCTGGCGAGCAGTCACATGGTTCAAGCTTGCCAACTCTGTAGTCAAAGCACTATTGTACAAAAGGCCAGCAAAGGTCTTATCTGTACAATAATAGTGACCATAGTACTGTATTTGTACTTGTATTAATACTTCCATGCTATGTGCAGTACAGACTTAAACACAGTCCTGTGAACCCTGTAGACCTTTTTTGAAGACATACACCTTTCATGTTGAGCCTCTGTGGCCTGTCTCTTTTCCATAACTCGTGCTCAGTTGAAGATTGTGTAGTCTGCAGTAAAATACTTGTAAAATAATTCACCAACATTTGTGTAAGTTTGATCATGACAGACCCGTGCAGCACCGGTGCAGAACCAGCACCAACCAAACCAAAGTGTCAGTACAAAAGATTCATCTGGTCAGGTTCTTTGGCAGAAATACTTCCAGTCAGTTCACTTTTGTAACCTTCAGGCTGCCTCTGCCTAAAACTGAAACTTTGACAGCATATAATCAGGAAGCAGTTCTGTTAACATTGCACAGTCCTCGGCTTTATTTGTGTAATAAGCTGCAGATTATATCCTCTCTGCAGAAATAGACCGTATTAGCTGGTGTGTCTCCGTTTAGCCTTTTTCTTCAGCAGCCAAGCAAACTGACAATTTACTCTCCATTTGGTGTCATGTTCAATTTTTTTCTTCATCTATTGTGGATTCTTACAACAGACGAGCACCACTGGTGTCACCACATTAATTGCAGTGTGAGAAAAAAAAATAACGTTTTGTTTTCCTGTATGTCACATTTAAAAGATGGCTTTTAATTTGCAGAGAAAAGCTGCAAATTGGAACATCGCTGTGAGTGCCGTGTTCTTTATATGGAGACGTCAGCTGGCCTTAATGACACAGACGGCCTCTGATTCATAAACAACATTTAAACCTTTAGACCAGTGATATAAGAATTCGCTTCAAGTGGATGTAGAAAATACAGTCATGACTTTTGGGTGCAATTGCATTATAAAGTCAGACTAATTAGGCATTGCACTGCCAGAGTGTTCCCACAGTATTCAACAAACATAATGTTGCAGCAGTTGCTATTACCAGACTCTAACAGGCCGGGGTGTGAGGTAATGGACTTGGAAAAGGCTGGCTTTTCTGTGACAGTTAAAGTATAATAATGTTTGCTTTATGCACTTGAAAAGGACTGAAAAGCTGCAGGGATGAAATGCCACAGACCTAAAGACTTCCTAACACCTCACAGTAGGAAAGAGGTGCAATCTCGCTGAAGTTGGTCCGACAGGTAGCGCTGAAGGTAAGAACATGGTTTTAGTTCCTCAGAAGAACTTTTTCTGCACATTTCATGCAAATGTACCTAGAAAATGTTGTAATTGTTTTGTTATTGTGCCTAACCAATGAATAGCCAAGAACTGACATATAATATCACTTGACTGATGATAGTTATATCAAGCAAAGATGCAAGCAAAATAAAAAAAATAAAAATAAAAAAAACCCCTCAAATCTCCTATGGCAGGGTATGATAGTTATGAGAGTGTGTAATTGAAGTCTTATTTGAAATGGTTTAATATGAAACTGCAGTATGTGGATGACTAAAGCCTTGGGGGAAAAAAATAGCTTTCACATTTTTCATAATGGAAACTGCATAATAAAATAAATACATAATAATAAATTATTTAAAATAATCTATGAAGATGCTAGAAAAAGTTAAGGCAGGCAATGATTTATCATCTCATTGGATCTTGAATATGACTGTTCTGGGTTGTCATGTACACAGTCGAGTCTGCTGCCATGTCCTTAGGAATTGGAAATTTTTGCATTACATGATTTGAATATATGAAATCTGCTCTGTCTGTTTTTTTCATTTGTTTTGTAACTGTTTCAAAACGTATGTATCTATGCTACATTTACGTGTTATCTTCCATCAGCTAAGCTGCACTAAATTGCCTCATCTTTCACCTTGGGGCAGCTATCTTGCAGTCTCTGGCTTGGTGGCAGCGCTGGGTCAAACTCCCGGCCTCTGCTGTTGCCCTCTCTCTTTCCCGTTGACAATTTCAACACAGCGGTCCAAGAGCCCTGCGTGATAACACTGCTGACAATGGCCTAGTCAGCAGCTGCTCCGTAGGATGTTGTCATTCGAAATGGTGACACTGACCTGGGGTTTGATAGATGGATGCAATTACGACCAACATTCCCCCACCAGCACCCAGTGGCCACAGTGAGCCTCCCTGCAGGTCGGACTGGGAGGTTTTGTTAAGAGTAAGAACCCATCTTGCCCGTGTGTTGGTGCGATAGTTATAGTGATAAAGTGCAAAAAACTGAGTAAAAAACCTACTAATTTAGCACTCGTCAACCAAACATGATTAAGATTGGCATGTAATTGTTACACCAACAGGAACCCACTATGCTAATTTGGGGGTTTTGAGAGAGGGGTGATTTACAGTTTCTGTAAACTGTAATTTAGTGCAGTTTTAATCTCAGTTCCAGAAAACAGAAAAAAAAAATCTAGTGAGTGGTGTATTTGCTCAGGAGGTGGTGTGTCTTCAGACGGCTCACTGACATGCATGCTTGGTAATCATGTGTGTAATGTGATCATATGTAATCATAATGTGTGTGGTCTGTGTATTGCTCATGTTGTGAGGACGTAAATCTGTTTACATGATCAGATTGTGCAGACAAAATGTAAGTCGAAAGAACATACATCTTTACATTTTAGTGTGAAGATTTTGGTAAAGGTTAAGGTTCGGGTTAGGATAAGTATATAGGAACATGTAATATTCTCTGAAGAGAGAGCACAAACGTGCAATCGATGTCATGTCTCTAGAATAGATCAACAGAGTAAAAATGTCTCGTATGAACAATCAGGGTGAAGCAACCTCTGGTGTCACCAAATAGCACAAACACACAAGAACCAAGTCTCAATGACACCATTCACACAAACATTTGCTTAAACAGTCATTACACTACTTTTCAATAGAAAGCGCATATAGCTGTGAGTGCACTGCTTTGAAAAATTGCAAGTGCAAAACTTTGTTAAAAAACATGAGAGGATTATCACTAAAAGGACAGCAAGGAAAATTCTATAAAATGCAGTTACCATTTATTGATCCGTAATCCGACCAGAAACTGAAATATGACTACAAACACCTTTTATTGCTATTCATATATTTTCACTTCTTTACAGCCTGGAAGACAGAAACCTGGCTGAACCATCTGGCTTCTTAATGTGGATCATCCACCTGTTGCCCTTATCTTCTCCCTTTAAATCAAAGATTTAATTATATACTATTCATCTTGATCTCCTCATTTTATGTATCTCCATTTCTTTACCATCTTCTTCCATCAGGTCGTGACAGGTTGTTTTGTTGTCCGGTAAGTGAAGCACTCCATTTTATAGCCAATGTGCTAATTGTGATTAAAACTCACAAACTCACAAACCACAGTACAATGTGTTACAGAGAATTTAAGTGCTTAGACACTGCTTATACTAAATGCCACTGTGTGCTAAAGAACAAAACAAAGAATAAGAGAACAGCTGGTCCTAAATGATTACTAATTTACTAAGACCTAAAATTCAGATCACCTCAAACACAATGTCCAGTTGCAACGGTAGAGGTGTGTGTTTGGACTGCAAGCCCAGACATTAAATATGATGAATGGAATTAAGTCGGATGAGGAAAATTAAATACATAATGTGTTGTGTAAGTAAGGCAGGCTTTAGCCCATTCAGGCTTTCACTGTGCACACGAGTCAAGGAGTCGTGTGGTAATTTATACCTCTGATTTAAATTTTTGGCGAACAAATAATGAAGGGATTGTATTAAGGATTATACAAAGGTATCACCTTGATTAATAAAAGGCCAAACAATTACTTCAGGCAATGTAAGGGGAACCAATGAAAATACAATGGATGGATAAATGGAGACGCCTGAGGAAGTGTTGCTACAAGTCTGAGAAACCCACTGTGCTAATAATTCAATGACCTGGAGAAAATTTTTTGCTGGAAAAATCTGATTCACTTTTCAACTTCTAAGCAAAAATCCAAATTAACTGGGGCCCAGTAGACTTGCTGGAGGAAGTATGGATCAGCCCCGGTGGATCATGCCACCACTCTTTATTCAAATATTCAGCCCTTTGAGAGAAGTTTATGGCAGCAAGTATAGGGAAAAAAAACTACAACAACAAAAAATAAACCCCACTATCACCAAATGCTGGCTTCAGAGAAACCCCACTGGGGTTTAAATCACTGGCTTAAATGGGACAGTTACTCTCAGGAAACAGATACTGTGAAATGGTTTAAAGCTATTTTTCCTTGTTTCTCCTGATTTCTTCTAATTTAAAGAATGACTGCACCTAAATCAATTTGTTATAAAACCGCGCTATTTCCCTGCTTAATTGCTGCCCTCATGTTCTCATTCTCTACCTAATGTTCCCTGCTGATTTTCAAATATTGTAAAATTTAACCTGAACATTTTAGCAGCATAAACTCATAATCCCAGTTAATCAGCTCAGGTGCATTGCTAAGATTCGATTATTTCTGGCCAGTAACCAAAACCTTCTTCCAGCTTTGTGTGCAGCCATTTACATTTCTAAGACTCTTTATTTGTCCAAAAACACCAGAAATCACTTGCCAACCTCCAGCATATGCAAAATGCATCCATCAGAGACCTCCCAAGAAGCACACAGTCTGAGCCCATGCCTCACTGCACTGGCCTGCAGAAATGATTTTTACATGTTCCTGCTTGTTTTAAAGTCAGGACTGGGTCTTGCCCCAGACTACATGGCTGACCTTCCCTCTCCGTACACTGCTGCTCTTAGCCTGAGGTCTGCCAGCCAGTTGTTCTGGACTGTCCCCAGGGCCCGGCTGGAGCTGAGGGCCAGCAGCACTTTTTCTGTTACGGCTATAAAGCTGGAATAACCTTCAGCTGGGCATCAGGCAAACAACCTCAGTGTCCTTTTTCGCAAACTTTGATCGAGCATTATCTTGTCTACACGTGTATGTTTGGTCACTTCCTGCTGTAATGCAAAGTAAGGTAGTGGTTGCTGTTTAACTAGTGTAACTGCTTACATATGAATAATGTTACCTTGTCCAAATCAATTAAACTGCGGAGTGAACTGACTTTGTTTGGACCAGCAACAGCAGCGTTTGCTTCGCCAGCAGCATGTGGCTTGTGTCAGCACCTCAAATTCAGCAGTTTTGCTGTATTCGGTCAAGGGCGAAGGTTAGTATCACTAGTGGGGGAGATATATAAGTAAGTAAATACAGTCTATAATAAGTATATATCATGATCTGTCCCTTCCATCATAATAATGTTAAAATAAAAATGGGGAGAAAAATGAAATGGTTATGAATGTTCTATATTGTTAATGTACAAACCCTACTTCATTTTTAGTGTCTTGATTCTGTCAATAGATAATGATGTAATGCTTTACTGTCTTTGTCTTTGTTCAGTTCAAGCATCCGTTTTAGGACATTATTAACTGCATTTAAAAATATAGATTACGTGCCTTTTTTATACTCAAGAAAATAAATAGATAAATAAATACATAAAAAGAGGAAACATATAACAGTTGTGAGCAGTTTACCTTCAATTAAGCCCTGAGTAGTGTCTGCAGGTACTCCCCTCGACCTTCACCAACAAGGTAGGGCAGACTGTATGTAGCCTGAGAGGTAACACCCATAAAACAATGCCTTGACTACATGCTAACTAAACAAGATTAGGATGAGTGTCTCAACATTTTATCAACTTAATGTGTGCTCACATTAATGTGAATGTTATTAATTTGTTGTTGTAATTAAGTTGTTTGTTGTGTATTGTTTATTGTGTTCACAGACTGCTTAAATATAGATGAAATAACGTGTTAACTTTCATAAGAGAAAAGAATAACAGGTTTCGTGTCATGCTGTAGCATCCTCATAACAGTAGGTGGCAGTGTGAGAATTTGGACTTGACCGTCGCCCTGCCGGTTTCCCCTCGCTACTAAAGAGGATTCAGCAGATTCGGTCATCGTCTCCCTGCCTCACATTTCTGTTTTATATTTCGGGTCAGTAATGTGTTTTAAAACCCTTTACGAAGTGCTATAGATTGTTAGAAAATGTTAATTTTGTATAAAATGTTCCGGTAAATGAGCTGAATGTCTGATTAGGTTATTTATTTATACACTTGTGATTAGGCCGTGTTTCCTGTTAGCATGCTAGCGGTAAAATGCTAGCGGGGCCCGCACGTCTCCCATTTTGCAAACTATTTTTACGTTTCATACTGGCTCCATGTTCATTGTTGTATATTTTAGTAGTGTGCGTGTATATAATTAGAGTTGTTTGTTTGTTTAAAAATGTTTGTGTTTCATTTGTTATACTGTGACGCGCAGTCCTGAAGATGCTCTTATAGTATCTATGTCAATACATTTGTCATGTAAATATGGCCAACTTTATTGAGTATTTGGAAGTGGATATTTAGGAACAGTGTTTGATTTGAAGTTGAAATGAATTGTTTTATGTGTTTTTATAACCATTGAAAATGTCTAGAAAGACAGAAACGTATTGTATTCAAGTACAAAATAAGGACAAGGGCGTTGAAACGGTTGAACAGTTGAAATGAATTTCTTGTGAATAAACACAACTAAAGAGGATTCAGCAGGCTCAGCCATTGTCTCCCTGACTCACATTTCTCTTTTCTATTTCAGCTGTGTGCGGGTGCTACAGCCCCGGTACCTGTAACACATTGAAATCCTGGTTCAGGACATGAGACAAAAGAAATGTTTTATGTTTCTGTGTGTGTGTGTTTTATCCATGTAGTAGTCCCCTTTTTTCATCCTGCTTCACTTTTCATAAACAGAGTGACACTGAGCGATATCATGTAAGAATATATATACATGTATATATGAGGCATTGGGCAGCATTCTGGGACTGGTCTTTCAGGGGACAACTATGATGTGCAAGACGAGAGTCACATAATCGATGGAAGAAACCAGGAGACACATCAGTATTGTATTAATGTAGAGCTTGTTCAGTAAGAAGATAATGGTGTGAAGAGGACAAAATATATTAAGATAAAACTGTAACTCTACATTTCACTGAAGTTAAATTAATAACACTCACCTGGTGACACACCTAGCTGAGGTGGCGGAGCTACAAAAAAAGCTTGAAGGTCTGTGACTGAAAGCTCGTTAATGAAAAAGATTTTTGCACAGATTTAAGTGTACAGATGTTTTTTTTCTCATTCAGTTATCCCTTTAAACATAAAATATGAATGTGAAAGTAGCCCATCCCCCACTCTCTAATGAACAAGGTTCCAAACTTGGAGCAGGCGCCGCAAATGAAATTATTCCATCTGTGACTCCTTAATATGGCGGAGAGCCTCAGAAACTTAAGTACTTTTGCCAGGAGGCTTGGCCGATAATTAGGATGCATCGCATGGTGCCGGTCTACCTCCTATATTAATCCTCTGACATTCTACAGATTGCCCGCAAAACCTGAAATCTGAAAATACCAGCGCAGCAGGGCGTGCTGGTATGACTCCTGCCGCCCACATACGTTTGAAATAGTAAGAAGGTAGATACGCTGAGGAGAGAGGAGGAAAAGACCAACTTTAAAATATGTTGGATTTGATCTATCGCTTCATCATTTTTGAACTTCATTCAGAGCGAAGTTGATGCGGTCAAGTGGAAATAGATCTTGTGTTTTGATTTTTTTTTCTTCTTTATATTACTTTTGATGCTAACAAAATCTTGCCTTCTCCACAAACATACTCATAAGTGAGGACTATATACATGCATAATCTTCTCACATTTAAATTATTATAGTGTCTTCATGGTGGTTTTCTCTGATGCAGCTTTCAGGTTACCTAATTACATGTATGGACACACAAGCTTAGGCCATAGTGTTTGAAGTTATAGTGCATTGCATTATACTGTATAATGTACATGATATGTCGTGCCCTGCAGCCTGCATTTGAAGCAGCAAAGTCAGAAAATGGAATCATATCATTGCTGTTTGAGAACTCCCATCACAGGTTGCCAGTTAATTTAAGCAATGACTTAATTAATTGGGAAAAGATCATTTTGCAATCTTCCAAATTGAGCCCTTGAGATTTGCCTCTTGTGTGTATTTGCAGCCCGTCCTCGTTCCGGGTCTTTACTGTACAGGCAAGGTTTGGGCTTGGTGGCACAGCGGGCCTGGTTTATGAGACTGTGCGTTGGATCCATACTAAAAGTTTCCCACACTCAAAAAACTGATCCAAGCCCTTCTTTGATGTGACACATTAATTTGTTGTTTGATTTGCTGAAACAAATCGATTAAATATTAAATATATGTACATTTAATAGTTTTAATAATTTAATAGTGGTAACATAATAGTTTCACCTTCACATTCAGAACTTAAAACAAATGTGTTTCATTTGAATTGGGACCGCTCATTGCGCATGTGCAATGCAACGCGCTCGCAGCCTCTGTTCCTCCCGGTCTCTACTTGCTTCTTCACGGACAACTTCTTCCAACGCTGCTGCGGGGTTACAGAGACACGCAAAGATGCTGCAATCCCACTCCTTGGTGAGTACGCGATTATGTAATATTTTAAAAAGCTTGCTGTGAAAAGACCGTGAAGTGAGACGAATTTTACTGTCAGTGAAGACGGACATTGCGGACTAGGTAGCTAGCTAGCTAGCGCGCAATGTCCGTCTTAGCTAGCTAGCTAGCTAAGCTACATGAGGGAGAGTGTCAGTGGTTACTCTGACAAGTGTTATAACCACACAACTTTTACTGGAAAATTGTGCATAAACATGAATTATGAGGTTTTACAACTATGTGTCTGTTTTAGCAGACCTCCCTCTCCCCTACTCACGGTCACTCAGACACACACACACACACATTAGCTGATACAGTTCATTGACACGGTTTATTTAGACATTAGAGGATAGGCGTTTCCAGAATTTCAAGATATTTGTTTGCTTATTTTTTACATTTTATGTGGGAAAATAATATTAAACCTGTCAAGTGCTCTCATGAAATGTGGTCTGCTTGGTGAAATCATGAGTATCCCATCACTCACAGTGATTATATCTGTCTCATCTTTTCCAGTTTCATCAACAGTACCAAGGAACTGGAGGCAACCTCTCTGTGATTGTAAGTTATAGACTGCCTACTTAATACTGGTATATGATCTGTGCCATTGTCACATGTTCAGTTTGAATTGTGCTAATTGTCTTTATTCTCCTTTTCAGGATAATGAATGTGGAAGTGCAAAGAATGCAGTCTATATCACCGTCATCGTGATTTTGATGAGTTCCATGTTGATGTTCTTTATGTACTGTGTATGTATGTATGTGTATATGTGTATATATATATACGTATATACAGTGTGTATATTGTGGGTTTGGTGTGTTTTTATTCGTTTTGAATAAAAACAATAACCTGATTTTGTGTTCTGTGTCTGATATGAGGGTCAAATGAAGTAATGAAAGAATTTTATTTTAGACTAACTATATTAATTTCAGTTTAACAAATGTAAATAAGTTTAGGCCAGTTAAAGTACTTATTTTATTTTGGCTGTATTTGATAAAGATGAGTTCGACCAACTCAATTAAATCATATTATAAGGAGGTGCTTAGTTTGAGTTGGGGCTACATGAATTTAATGGATGGAAATCCTGCCCAAAATTTATTTGTGTTCATCCAATGATTTATTTTTTTCAGTGCAGTGACAGTTGTATGCAAACAATAATCAGGCATATGAACGTGTGTGTATGCATTTTTCAACCCCTTTATTTTCCTTTCATAGCTATTCCACTTAAAATGTGCACACATGCATGCCCTTAAAACCCACCCCAGTACACTCCTGCAATTAACCATAAATAGACAGCGCAAAACCCTCTTGAATATTGAGAAACACATTGTTCCGTGGGGAGGATGGCAGCGCTGTTATAAACAAAACACAGTGGCTGACGGTTGCCGCAGCTGTTAATGCAGACAGTGCATCAAATAGGACGGAATTAAACAAAGTGGTCAGACATGGCGGGGATGCCAAGAGGCCCATTGCGGATCATATAGAGTATATACTGTGTGGGAAGCACCGCGGTCTATTGATATATGTAAAGCATCTATCAGTGCATATATGCCTGAAATGACCATGCATCCAACATCTGGCAAAAAATAAACACTGCATTTGAATTTGAAATGCAGCATGCATGCATGTGTTTCTCCAATTTTCATAGTGGATGTAAGAGTGTAGGTGCAGGATGAGGTGGGTGGAGAAGGTGCACACTGCGACTGAAGCGTCTCCAGTACGTGTCTGTGCCTTTTGCCCCCAGCAGCGTGTCCACGTGTTCACTGAAGTGATTTTGCACAAAAACTTAAATTCACACTCAGCAGTATTAAAAGCCTTTGTTAAAATATATCAAGACTGTGTTCTCCAGTTGTATAAAATCATTCGATACGGCCTCTTATTTTTATAGGCCCAGTTGATGATTAAAGCGTTTGATGGGGGTGAATCAGGATTGAATATTGTGGAAAGAAGCTGCAACCTGCCGCATCATCCTTGGAATTTTAGCAGCGCTATAACATCCCACAAATCCCCGCGACCGAGTGTGGGCATCATGGCACAACTGCTCTCCGCTGCTTAGGACTGGGTATAAAGTGATGAGTCAGCACTTGTGGTAAGCACCGCTGTCAGCTGCAGTGCACACCATAACACAATATAGATATAACACAGCTAACCTGAATATTTATCTGCCTTGGCACCTGCATCACCTGTTCCTGCCATCTCCTGCTGTCAGCAGGGCCTGTTTCTGTACAGGTGCACACATTCTCACATCGAGTTTGTTTTTATGAGTCTTTTCTATAGGAAGTGGATTATGCCCCGTTTCAAGTTTAATGTGTGTGCACAACTATTGAGGGATTGAGGTCCCTGGATTTGACTGCCGTCCTTTCTGATCTGTTTTTTCAGCCACACAAGTGATTGAGTGACTCTAACAATGGAAACAGTGATTAACTGACCACAATGACAATTACAAAACATGAAATATAAAACAAGATCATTTTGCTTTATATCTTATGTTGTCAATTTTATTTCTTTGTATTATTTGTATTTGCTCTAAAGCACTTTGTAACTTTTTTGAAAGTGGCTATATAAAAAAAAAAAGTCCTTTATTCATCATCTTTATGCTCCACATAAAAAGGAAATAGAGTATTAAAAAAGAAATAGTGTCCCTGTGCCCTGACTGTTCCTCTAGCTTCACCAGCAGGTTCACATTTGTGATTTTAAGTGAAATCTCTCAACAGCTATTCTGTGGATAACTATTTATTTCTTAGCTTTTAACTAGCGCCATCATCAGGTCAGAATTTCGGCTTGTCCAGTATTTTGAATTCTGACTAAATATCTGCAAAACTAATGACATTCCCATGAGCCTCAGCTGTACTTTGTGTTTAGTGCTATTTAGTGGTTAACATAATACCTGCTATATATGAGCATGTTAGCGTTCTAGCTGTAAGCATGTTAGCTTGCTTGTTTATATGTTTATATAATTTTCATTCGTCTTATTGTACACCCGCCATCCTTTACATGTCTGTCCACACTGGAAGGTCTTAAAATAGAAGTCTGCTTTGCACAGACTGCAAAGTCCTCTGGATGTTGTTGGGGCTCCCTTGATATGTAACTATTGATCTTAGCAGTCCGCCACTGTGCTTCTTGTTAGAGGCACAGTGTTAGTTCTGGGCAGGGATTAGTTCCTTTGTGCACTCATACATCGTCACTTGTTGCTTAACTCACTGGGTAAAGTGCTGCCTGCCACTGTTATTGTCTGGTACACAGGCTTTTGTGTCTCGTCTATTTTCTTGAAATTGGCCAGCAAGATAGGTGTGAATTTAAGTTAGTAGCTTAAGTACAGTTTGTATTTTCTTTGTTGATTTGGGACCATCTGCATCCTTTTCCCAGTATTCGCTTGCAGCAGTTTAACCAGGAGAGACAAGTACGTGAAGGAAGATGATGTTAGGGTGAGTGGGGTACACAGGAATGGATGGTTGGTAAAAATGGATGAAGAGCAGAATCCAAAAAGACAAGAACACAGAACCGGCATGAGATGATGAAGGTGAACAACGAGAAACAACAAGCACAAAGTAGAGGTGGGCGGATCGATCCAAATATCGATAGTATCGATACCAAGTTGGTATCGCTATCGGATCGATACTAGCGTGATGAGATCGAATGTCAGTTTCGCTCTTGTATGTGCTTGTGTGGTCTCGTCAAAGCCAGGTCGCTGGACTTGCCGCTTCTTCTGTCTCACTCTCAGCGCGGAGCAGGCGCACTTTGCTCCTCCTCCCCCTCATGTGCTCTGATGTTGTACCATCATGTAACTCAGAGGTGGCAGGCCAATCAGCTCTCTCTCTGGGGGGGGGGGGGGATTTAATTTTATATTTGTATTCTAGTTTCTCAACACTCTACCTCTAAAAAGATTTTGTTTTAATTTGCTCTCATATAATGATTTTTTTCGCTGTTTTTTAAGAAAAAAATGCACGCATAACAATGTTTGGGGGAAATTGTTTTACTTACTGCTCTATTGCTTCTGTTTTTGATAATAAAGTATTTTGCAATCACCTTTAAACTTTGTCCAAATTCTGTCCTGGGTTATAGCAAGAACAAAAATCCCAAGGAAAAACCACAAAAACGCCTTAAATATTAAAAGTATCAGTATTGGTATCGGCGATACTGGCCCTGTATTTACTTAGTATCGGATCGATACCAAATCTTGCAGTATCGCACACCTCTAACACAAAGGCAAACTGAAATGAAGTGATCAGCTGCAGCTGCAGGTGATTAGATGAGGTGGGAGTGGCTGGAAGGTGAGGTGAGTAGAAAAGTACAGAGACCTGAGGTGAGAAGCTGTGGCAGGTGAATAGTGACAGAACTTAGACAAGACTATGATGAGACCGACAGGACTGAAAAGAATTAAGACATGAACAGGACCATAACTGAAATAACTATAACAGATTGAACCTAAGACAGAACTTAATTGAGACTAAGGCCGAACAGGAACTAAGACAGAACTATGACAGAAAACTAAGACAGAGAACCAAGACACCAAACTAAGACACCAAACTAGGACTGAACACAGCAGGACAAAAACAAGACATGAACAGGACTACAACATAACAGGGACTGTGACAGGACAGAGACGGACTGGAACTAAGACAGAGACGGACAGGAAGGAAAATGACAGTCAAAAACTAAAGCTAAACATGCAGAACTATGACAGATCATTTATTACATCCTGAAGTGACATTGATGATGATATTGATATTGAGACTTGACAGTCTTCAGTGTTTTGAACTCTGGCGTTCTAATTGAAGAATTACTGCCCACCAGAGTCCTGACACTGGTGGTGGTGGTGACTGAAGACTGAAGCCAGATGGGTGATCAAGTGGATGATGCTTCTGTGAAGGCGAGGTGGAGATGGGGAGGTGGAGGGCGTGCGAATCACCAGCATGAAAGCGCTAGTGGCAGAGAAAGATCATATTTTATAATAAGCACACGAAGATGATAGCTTAGAGATGAGGGTGTGACACCGTGCTATTGGATGGAAGAGATCAGCTGATGAGACAGCTGATTACCACTGACAGCAGGAAGTGTGTGTGACCATGCGCAGAAGGAAAGATGAGAAATAGCTTGTGATCAAAAAGCATTGTTGTCTTCCTGCCTCAACTTATGCTTGAGCTTCATCTGTCTCAGTGATAATCTTTTTGAATCCATTTTCAGGTTTGCGTTCACTGTCTGGCCACTCACAGTAAATGGTGACCAACCCCTGAGAACATCAGCCTTATGTTTCTTCGACCTCACTGCTACATATAGATACACTGCATACTGTACAATGTAATGCAATCCAATCAGCCCATATAAGACCCTTCATCTGAAATTCATAATTACATAAAATGTATAACTTTGATTTATGAATCCTGACAGCTTGTACATTTTCAAATTACAACATCAACTGCAACTTGGATCATACACGTCAATCCATATTTCCAATCAATACACTCCACTTAAAGTACTTAAAATATGTAGGTTTGCTTGTATTGTTTCTACTATGTGCACTGGCCATTCCTCATTCTGTCTGTGTGCTTGTAGTCTACTTATCGTATTCCCATTCTGTGCCTTATCCCTGTTTTGCTGCTGCAATGATCCAATATCCCCACAGCAATCGATAAAGTTTCATCTCTCTTATCGAGGTATCAGGAGGTTTCAGTCATCTTACCGGCTGTCTCGCCGTGAAGGACACTCTGTAAGTTCTCAAAAGGCAATTGTAATATCTGTTCGATTACTTCAGGTTGGAAGGACAAATGAGATGCACCTCTGTCGACACACTATTCCATCATGATGATATGTGAGAGATCTATTATTCCCCCCTTTCAAGAGATTAGTCCAGCCGTCTGTATGAATTAAGAGCCTCTTCAATTGCTTTTATTGATGCACAGTCTCTCACTGTGAACATGATGTACTGTATGTGCTTATATAAGGCTCATATTCACCAGTACAAAACAGTGGTACTTATGATTTTTGCTCATCTCCTCTACTTTCTAACAGTGTACTGTCATCTAGTCATAGCAGAAACTTCCCATTTCCTGCCAAAACCAGCCAACAGAGGAGGCAGACATCGAGATGTGTCTCACTTCTTCTGGACAGCTGCTGGACACATCCTTAGCCTTTGGATCTCACCTCCAAAATCCAGCTTTAGTACAGGGCCTGCTGTGACACGGCAGGCAGGTCAAGTCCCAACAAGTCGTTGCTCAGCCAAGTCTCCAAGTTCATTTGCAGCTGTGTGTTCAGGGGGTACAGCTGGAGTACAGAGCTTACACGTAGCAGCTGCTACACGGGAGCTGGTGTGCACTTCAAGCCCCCAGGAACAGAGCTGGGCTGCACATCACAAACCCTCCAGAATTAGATCCATTCTGGCCACTCACATTTGAGTCCAGAGGAGCCATATGACTAAATGATATTATCCCGTTTGTAGCACATATAATGTTGATAGTACAGCAACAGTAGTGTCGGCTGGTAGAAGCTCATGGTTTGGCTTAGTTATAGTGTATTTTCTTTTTACAGGGTAGAAGAGAGAGAAAAAGTATTCGCCATATATACACAGTGCACAATGCTTGGCCAAAATTATTCCTGTAAATTGTCCAATGCGTGAGGTAGGGTTTGTCAAAAGTTCATCCGATTTGGGTTTAAGATTTGAAACCTAACTTCATGCACAAAGAACCTGCGTCAGGCAGAATCTAATGTTCACAAGGTGTGTGAGTGGAGGAGTGGCTGCAGTTCCTCCTACCGCACCAGTGGAGACTCTCACTCCTTTCCTTAGGGCTCTTCACTCCTCAGCTCGAGGCCTTAGCTCGCCATCCAGTCCATGGAACTGAAAAGGACTCGGCTCCAGAAGCAATTGAGTACCTGCTACAAGCCCAGAAACACATTAGTGTGAGGAAGCCTGCGACAACTTACCCAGTGAGCAACTTTTACAGGAATGACTCAGGCGCCATCTTTGAATGGGGCATCCAGTTTTTCTTCACCCATTAAAAATGTTACTATGCTTTGTGCCGACGACATGGAAACTGTCAGGACTGTGGTTTGTCAGCTTCGGCTGCTTCATCTAAAAAAAGTGATGCTCTCTGGATTGTAATTTAGAGGGAGTCTATTTTGTCTGTTATCCATCTACACAAACGTAAACAACCATATACCTTGTGGACTAGTTCGACAGAGGGTAGGTCTGAGCTTACCGTGATCGTCGTGATAAAATAATAGAAAGGCATCAAACCGACAGATCTTTGCTACTCAAACTGGACTTCCTGCATTTCATCCTTCCATCATTCCATCTCACAGGTTCCTCAAACAACTGGTCCACACCAACACTGCTGACATCTGGGAGTAAAAGAAAAGTAAGTAAAATGTCCAGTTAGCCAGGTTATTGTGCATGGACAATTAGTGAATTAAATCAAAGTAAAATAAAAGCTTAAAACAGGAAGTTTTTGTGCAAGACTGGTTGTGTTTTCATGCCCCATCAGATTTTCAGATTTCGTCACTGCACTCCCCAGCAGTTTTCTTGGTAAGGTTGTGTGGACCCAGCATTGAGCTTTCTCATCAGTTTACCCCTAGTATTCTGCTACAAAATGAAACTTTGGTTCAAAAGTTCACTGAGGTGAAGTTTTTTTTCCACCACTCTCTTCTTTTCTACTATTTCTTCCTATTTTGATCTTCTGTCGCTTTTTCAGTGCTTTTTCAGTCCCTTCATGCACAAATTCTGACCCCCCCCCCTTGGTTTTCCTTGATCCTGTCCAGTCTCCTATCATCAGGGGTCTAGGTATATATTGTCATTCGCTTCAGACTGATCTCTCCCAGTTGAAGAAGAAGAGGTTAAACTCAACTGGAGATTTTACACAAATCCACAGTGTTGTGTTATCCTTTTCAATTATGGCACTTTGAAAGCTGATTTAGTATTTCCACACTCATGCATAACCCAAAGATAATCATAACAGAACGACTGCATTTAAGCATTTGGTCGCCGCTTGTCGACAGCCTGAGCACCTTCTTATTCCACTTTGAGCGTTGATGTTTATCAGAGTGTTGATAGGGCTGGTGTGCTGACCCAGCGAGGCCCAGACTCCCCGTCTCTCAGCGGTAAATCCCTCCGCTGCTACAGCAATTTATCACTTTTGATCACAGGTGGATAATAATCTCCAAAAGTGACACTGCAATTGGCGTATGATGAAAACACATCACAGCTGCTCTGCGAGGCGCTCTCCTCCTGTCTACTTACAAGAAACACAATTGGTGTTAGCGAGTCAGTCAAGCATCAATTATCGCCGCTGACATTTGCAGATTTGCGCAAATATCAAAGGGGACTTTTGGGGGTTATTTTCAGTTGTGGAGGTAACGTGCATTCTCACCCTGGAGGCAGGGATGCAGAAATAGAGCGTAGATGAATAGACGAGAGTGGACAACCGGAGGGGAACAGTGATAAATGAGCTGACAAATGTTGTTTGTGTAAGATCATGATAGCCGTGAGAGAGCTATAATCCACACTGAGCCAGAGGGCCGCATGCGCTGGGAAGACGGCGGGCAGGAAACAGAGGTGTGTGTGTGTGTGTGTGTGTGTGTGTGATCAAGAAAGATGGAAAACAAGAGAAAGCTGGGCACAGACAGAGGGACAGCTAATCCATATCATCAGCAGTCTGGCTAAAATACAACAGGCATTCCTTGCGCCAATGTGAAACCGGCTTCATCACATACACGTCCAAACAAAGCCTCAGTGCTTATCTGTGCATCATCAGTGTACCTTAACACGTTCTGAAAAGAGATCCCAGCAGGAGGCACAAGTACATGTATTACTTCCTGCTTCAACTACTGGCTCTATTTATTTTAAGGAGCTGAATTATATTTTTCATTACTGTCCCCAGCTGGGGAGCCAAAGCAGGGCTGGGTGTTGCCACATTGCTGTAATGAGAAGACTATCAGGACGCTGGAGCTGAGGAGCCCTGAAGGCTGGAGCTCAGCCCACCCACCCTCCTCTGATTGTGGATACATTTTTCCTGCCTTGCTCGGCCAATTGAGCATTCACTTAACCCCTTCACTCCCAACAGCCGCTGTCCAATCAGGACTTAGAACTGCAACTTTGCTGTAACTGTAGCACGGAGCTGTACTAAGATTATTAAGTGGTATATTGAGAGTTTGGATATTTTTTTTTTGCTTTTAAAAAACAAAAAATAAACATGAGCAAAATTGTATGAACTGGATGAAACAGTGGGTTTGTTTGCTCTAACATAAGATGCAAATATTCATGTGCACAGATGGTTATACTGAAATATCTTCACAACTATGAGATGAATTAGAGTGGAATTTGCAACAGATATTCAAGGTCCCTTGAGGATCATCAGGTAAAAAATTATCAGCAAATACCTGCAAAACTGATGACATTCAGTCTTCTTAGCCATGCTTTGTGTTTTGAATTGGAAACTCTTAGCACGCTACAGGCTCAACTATAAAAAAAAATGATGGCAGCCAGTCGTAGAAACAAGAGGCCTGCCTTAATTTACTTCTGAGTGAAATTGGAAAACCTGTTGTTTTCAAATGCAAAAAGAATTTTGGCTGTTACTCTGCCACAGCTGTCATTGTGAACTGGATATGTGACATGTCAGAATGAAAAGCTTGATGGGCAGCAGTAACTGGGGGAGGTCAGTTTCGCCCTTGCTCTTTCCCTGACATCCTCTTCCCCTTCTGTATATTGAAACACGATGTCATGGCAGTTTGTGAAATAGTTGCACAATTAAATATATAGAATTCAAGTACAGGTTTAAAAAAGGTTCATTGGCACAAATTGTCCATTGTCTATTAAATGGAAAATTCAGGTCAATGTACACAAATCCTATGGATTAAATGACTATTTCATTAACTAATGTTTCACTTAGCAAAATCACAATCTTTCTCTAATCTTAACCAAAGTGAATCCTGTTAATTACATTTTACATTTTCTACCTTAACCAAAGTGCTTTTGTTGCCTAAACCTAATCACAGCGTGAACTGAACCCTGGGTGCTGCTGTCACAGTCCTGCACGCTGACCGCCTTCTGTCCACCACGTCCTCCCCCCCGCGGCTCCAGCACGGCTCATAAATGTTCACTCAAAGACATGTGGTGCAGGCATGAAATACAGGCGTGCTGACGTGCAGAAAAATCCTGCCCACATACACAAATCCTATAGATTCAACTTTGTGACTATTTCATGAACTGCTGTGATACTATGTAGTGTATGGCTGTGATGGACCAGCAGCCTGCCCCCCAGCAGAATCTCAACAGCCCTAATTAACTGCATCATAGCGGTTCCAGCCCTGCGCCGCACATTTGCATTTCTTCCCAGTTTGAACAGTTTAAGACAATCAATAAATAAGAGGACTGCTCTTTCATGCTTCCATCCCCCTCGGCGACAGGGTGTCGAGATCCTCTCCGTTGCTATGCCTTAAATGTGGCATTTAGAAAAGCGAGCGTGCTCCGTGTGTCTCTCTGAGCTCTTTTAACAGTTCCTTTGATCTCTGTGGATATTTATATGCTCCGCAAGTGGTTGTGCTTGGGCAATAACTGAAAAGAAAGACGCATCATCTGGATCTTAATAAGGTTTCCTACCAATTACAGTTGAAGTAAATCTTGATGGAAATCATTCATTTTGCCTGTTTGCTGGAAGACATTGGGATGTTAAATGGGGAAAAGCAGAGACAGTGTGCCTTATTGCAGAGATGTCTCAAGGCGTTCACACACACACACACACACACACGCGCACGCACACACACGCACACACGCACACACACACACACACACACACACACACACACACACACATAAATACTATGGAATTGGTATAGTGTATTTCTTCCCAGCACTCCTCTTGAGCCTTATCTACTTTGTCAGCTGAAACGGTTTTAGCAGTTCAACCTATCAGCTGCCTCTTTTTAACTCTAAATTGCAAGTTCTTGATAATCCCAAATCCTTTGATCAAAGGTTTGGTTTCATAATACTGATAGATATTCTACTCTTCTGGACAGGCTAAGTGGTAGCTGTGGGCTTTACAGGAGGGTAGGCAGACACATAGAGAAGAGCACAGAGAGATGCTTAGCAGCAAATGCACATTGATTTGAAGAAGAGGAAGATACTTATTTTATTAAAGTCACGGTTACGCTTTGTGGCTGAACTGCCATCAGTGGATCAGCCTTGCAATAACAATAACACATCATGTCAGCCGGCTTCAGAGCAAGAAAGCTTTAAACGTCTCTGTTGGCCTAATACGTCATCTCACTGTGACTTCATGTTTTTGTAATAAAGTTAAAGGCTGTGTGATATTAAAAGGATTCTTCCGCACATTAGGGGGATTTACAAGCCAGAGATGAAAAAAGAACAGTCAAAAATTGTGCAGCATAGGTTGAGATATGCTGACTTTTAGACACTGGTATGGGCTGAGCTCCAAAAACTGTGGATCCTACGTCTTCTGTAATGCAACCAATGAACCAACAGTTAGCCTGGTTTCAGACCCACACATGGAGGAGATAGATGCAGGTCTCTGAATACTGATATGTTATATGAGAGCCAGATTTAAAAAATGGAGACTGTATAGCTTTACACTTTTGGGAAATACACTTATTTGCTATCTGGCTGAAGGTTTTAGGAAGATCAAAATCACTCTAATGTCTGTAGAATGTATATGAAGCTAAAGCCACTCATTAGTTAAATTAACTAACTAGATTAACTAGCTCTGTCCTAAGGTTAGAAAATCCACCTACCAGCACCTCTGAAGCTCATTAAGACGATATATCTTCCTTGTTTCATCCAGCCGAACATGTAAGGGTAAGGAGTAGGGGTTATGTCTATTTCTTGTATCGTGTATGTCCATTTGTCTCGTAGTTCCCAGAATGTCCAACTATTCTCTTAAAGCAACGTATTTCCTGTATTGACTTGACAAACATTAAGTTTACTGGCATCAGGCCCCAGACATTGATGGACATTTACAGCAGTCACTAGTGATTTGACAGGGCTAGTTCATCAATTTTCCTCAACAGACACTGGTTAACATGGACACCCTGTTGGACACCCCCTTACCCTCGTCATCATACCTCACACTCCCAGTTTGTAAAAATGACTCTCTGTAAAAAAAACTTGTTGCCTCTAAGTCCAAGCTCAGGCGACCCTGGTGGCATCTTTTCTCAGGCCAATTTTTCAGTTCATTAATGCAACTCCATAGCAACAACATCATGACATCTACTGACCTACTTGTCATGAAATGTTGAATGGATATTTGTAACCCTCAGAAGTTTGTATTAGTTCTGAAGAAAAGTTCGGTACGTGGCAGCAGAGTACACCTATCTATCATTTCAGGAGTCATATGAGAAGACATCACAAAACATGGTAAAATAAAAGGTGAGTGACGACAATAAAATTAAACGAAAGGAACACCTGTCAGGAAAGTTCTTAGCTATGAAGAAAAAACCTTGACAGGCACTTCGTCGAGTTTTATATTCCAAACAAGTCCCTCATGGAAATCCATCTTCCAAACCCTCCTTTGATCTACTGAGAAGAGACTCATAGTTTGCTGTTTCCACCTTTGCATTACTCATTTATATTTCATATCTAGCTATTTTGTGATGCAAAAATAATTCTGGAAGCTATAATTATACTGGCTATTATAAATAAATCCCCTTTTCATATAGTTGGTAGAAATGTCCAGAGCTGATCATAAGGATGGGCATATTTTAATGGATTGATATTGACTGAAAGAAAGCCAATCAAACACAGATCCTTTCCTACTGTACTTTAAATATCAAATATCAACATCAAAGAGCAGTGTACAAAACACTGAGGGAGCAGCTTTCCATTTTCAGTTGCAGCTGATCATAAAATTTGCCGGTTAAAATGACAAATGGCAGCAGTTGATTGTATCAGCTGTCACTAATTAATGTTAATGCTGTGAGTAACTCGACAACAAGGACAACATTAAACTTGTCTGTCATCTGGTTAAAATGCTTTTCGCAGCCGGCCAAAGATCATTTGTTTGCTCTGCTCTGTGACACCACTGAGTGTTTTTATAGTTCCAATAACTCCAACAGAGTAATACATCTTCCATTTAGTGGATCACAGCACAGTCGCTGTTCATCTTCATCATATCAATATTTTGATGTAAGACCTTTAATATTTGGATCAAGTAGCTTGTAAAAATGTGTGCTGGATTAATATGTGTTCATAGCTGTTAAATGTCAGACACAGATCAAATCCACATGTAGGTAAACAGAAGTATCAGGTCGGACTTGATGATGGCGTAACAACACACAAACCATCAAGGAGGACTCAACCTTCCTCCTGTGTTAGCTTTCTCTTACCATCCCTTGTGTTAACGGGTTGGTTTTGACCCGCGTCTTAAATCAGCTGTAAAACACTAAAAACAATCATCTATCATCCATTTTGTTTCTCATCTCTTGGTTAGCTTCTTAGGTTTCCTCATTACAGTGTGGTGGGTGAGCTCCGGTGTCCCAGTAGTGAGATGTGGATGTGCCCAGGCAACAGGCGACCTTCGCCTCGCAATCAGCCTTAAGACCATCTATAAGAATAAATTTCATTTGTTTAACTGTTATGTAATCGATACAAACTTTGTCGAAGCTAAGTAGCCATAGCTGTTGTTGGGTAAATGGCTAGGTGCAGTAACGTACTGACGTTTTACGGTGACGTAATGGCGTTGCTCCAACTTGGCTGCTGGCCAGTGGAAATGCGAACCGGTTCTTAGGAGGCATGAGACTTAAACAATGACTGTCCACATCCTTTGTCTTCAGCCATGTTTGCCTTTTGTTCTATCATGTTAGCGTTATTCTGACAGGATGCAAAATGGTTCTGTCCCCAGGGCGATGCACGTGGCTACGTAATGAGCAGCTGAAGTCCTTAGCGGCAGCGAATGAGCATAATCAGGTAGGAGTTAATTCATCAGCTGACAGGAAGGAGCAGGGTAGAATTAGTTTTACGCCTGGACTGCCCCCCCTCGGAGGCCGGACGCTGAGTGTTTATAGCCAAGTCCAAACAATTTATGCCCCACTGCTGACTCCTATCAGCACTGTGATGCCCACTTACCTCCTGGCAAGTAACACAATCTAATTCAAGATACTTAATATTTTGTTGCAAACAAATGAGTTTAAAGCCATTAAGAAAACTACACTGATAAATATGGATGATTGTTTTGACTTGTGAAAAACCACTTAGGTTTCTTCAAGGGCTTTTTGTAGAGTTATGGACATTTAATAGACCATTGTAAGTATGAAAATAATTTGCTGAGTGTTTCGTTATTATGTGGTGTAGTTAATGGGTAGTATAAGTTATGGAGGGACAGGAAGGGGGAAAAAAGGTGTTGCCACTAATCTATCAAAATAAATGCTTAATTGTTGTTGTATTGCCATAATGTGAGCTACTGGTAAGCATGATTTTTAAAATTAATTATTGAGAAGTGGTCAATGGACTGCATTTATGTAGTCACCCATTCATTTATCACACACTTTCATTCAACGTCTGTGTGAGGCAAGAGGATTGAACAGCTGACCCTGTGGATGACGTGCTGAACAACAGCCTTTCTGAACTGATATTACATATTATATGAGGACCTGTTTCACATTGTTCTGCGGACATCTGTTTGAAATTAGCGTCACTTTCTTCAATTCAGTCTCAATTTTAAGTTACAGTATACACAGGCATGAACAATTGAAGAATTTAATTTAATTTTGCCCAAACACTTTCCAGAGCTGATCATCAGGATCAGTGTTTTATGCTGAGCTGGGCATACTGTAAATGATTGATATTGACTGAAACACAATCAAATGCAGATATCCTACTACACTTATTTATCTTAAATATTATTATTAAAAAACACTGAGGGAGCAGCTCTATATTTTTAGATGGCGCCGATCATAACTGTCCAACCTGACACTTTCAGCCTTGTCAGGTTGTCAGCATAATTTTTGATTCTAAGAAAATAGTTCTGATTAACGAGTTGCCAGTTTGCTATGTGAGTATGTTTTACGACCACTAGCCTCCACTTCAAAACAATTTCATCTCTAAGACACAAACACACTAAAACAGTCAATGCTGTCAAAGTAAGAGGCCTAGGTGTCAATAGATATATAAAAAATTATAAATAAGGTCTAATGTTGCTGCCCATCTTTACAGACACTGAAACTTTAGTTCAGGTGTAATGTTGCAGGCATGATGCCAGTATGACAATCAACAGCGTGTTTTCACAGTCTGTTCTGTCCTGTTCAGTCTATTTTTGCTCAGAGCCACACTTGTCACATGGGAAAAAATAAGTGACACGCCAAACGTCTAGACGGTGCACAGCTCACATGTGGCTGCTGAGGCAGGCAGCAGGTCCCATGGCATTTGTATTTACTCTCGTTTTTTGTGTTCTTGTTGTGATTTTATCAGCTTTTATCAACTCCATTGGCAGAATACACTGTCGATATTTGCTGATTTTCTAAAACCCCAGAAGAGGTCAAGTGGTAAATAACAATTGACAACTTGGCTGTTCGCTACAGTGGCAGAAAGGGGAGGCCAGAGGAGATCTGGATTCAAACTGGGTAGGTTGTGTTTTGGGTTTTTTGGCGGCTATACTTCCTGGTGGAGTGAAGGCATACTGAGTTTGTGGAAGAAGCAAAGGCAAGGATTTAGAACTCATTTGTTTGCATACACACAAGCAACATGTATGGTTAACATACATGTGAGTGGAACTACATATTATATCTCTGTGAAAAGGAGAAAACACCACATGACAACAAAAAACTGCTCAAAAAGTCAATGATAAAACTTTATCTAACTGCTTTGCTTTTGTTTTAATAGCTTCCTGGTCAAGCTAAAAATCCCATGGGCATTAGATGCCTTCACCTAGTTTCATCAATCACGTGACCCTGAAAGCCAATCTGTCCCCAGGGTGCATCCACAGCCCACACAGCGGTGCCCACATTTCTCTGTTCACATTCCAGTCTGTTGACAAAAAGGTTCACAGCCTTTGAGACACTTGACCACATCTATGAAAACATCAGTGCCACGAAAGAGGACTTTTCAGAAATGGCACGATGTTGAATATGATAGTGATGGTGATCTCTTGTGATATACAGTTGAATGCTAGGAAGGAAACATATCACTATATGACATGGTCCTTATCTCCTTGTAAAAAAACAGGGTTAAAATATCATCCCACACTGTGCTCATGACAGTGGAGTCACTACTGAATCAGCGGTGACTAGTATTATAGAGGTCTCTTGTTTGGTGACTGTAAACTGGCACACTCAGTCAAACTCACTCCTGGCACTAACAGAGTGTCCTGGTTAGCACCATATGTTCCTGACTGGATGGTTGGAAGTATTTGTACTGGATGTTTATTATGGTGTTCCATATGTTAAATATAAAATATTCTTCATCAGAAGTTCAAATACAATTAATTATTAGTATTAACTGACTAACTAAGGTATTAACAACCATGACAGCCAGCTAAACTGGCAAACACATTTCTTCCTCTTTATGTTTGAGAACCTCTCGAGTTCATCATCAGATTCAGTCTGTCAATCACACTACAACAACAAGATAAAGGATATGGGCTATACTTAAAAGACTTATAGAAGAAGACTAAAATGCAGACAGACAGTAGAGGCCGAGTAACATTTGTTTGCTTATGGTGGCCTTTAATGCAGGGGAAAGCAGGTAACCAAGAAAGGTGTACCGGGGTGTGATGGGTGTCTGTAAGGAAGGGTGGAGGGAACAGATGAATGGTCTCCTGTGGGTGATAGGTGAAGAGTGTAGAAGTGAAGGCCGAGTTGAAACAAGAATCTGAACATTTGTTACTGACAATTACTCAATTATTACATCAAGATATGGCAGTTTTATTCATAAAACCTTACAAATGATGAGTGAATGAGTGATTTCAAATCATAGATTTAATTGGCTTACAGTGTGTATAGCATACATTAGCATGCTAACATGCTAATTACCATATGCTGATTAGCTCTAAGCAGCTGAGGTACAGCTGAGGGAATGTCAGCAGTCTGGCACATATTTCTGCATAAATGTATGTGACAAGTGTTGGAGAAGTGGACGAGGTTAAGATGAGTTGAAGATGATGCCAGATTAAAAGCATAGAGAATCATCAACATGACTACGGATCATCCTCTGGGGAGCAGGGAAAAAGGTCCCACACTTTATTATATTTAATAGTTGTTACGAGGTTCCAATAACAACCAAATAACAAACAACCACGAGGTTCAAAGGTTTGAAGTGGTCGAGGACAAGTCAGAAAGCCTGTCTGTAAGTGCTCAATATGAAAATTACAACGGCACAATGACCAAAACTAGACTAAATACTTCACGTGTCATTTAAGGTCCAGCTGCAAATACTGAATCAAAGCATCTGAAAGTCACACGTTGTTCAATAAAAAGACTCAAAATGAAAGTGCAACTGTGCAAAAAGCTCCATGATGAGTTTGTATGTGTGGGACATTGTAGTGTTTTTTTACACCACTGCTCCAGGGTTTGATCTGAACACATCTCTGCTCGGCAGCTATACTGGAAATATGAGCATTAGTGGATGCTACTTGATCAGCAGCTTGTTAGTAAAACTCAAAATTGGATGACTGAACTCAATCTTAAGTTTATTGTTTTATAGTTCACTTGACTCACTATGTTTAACAAATGAACAACATTTTACAAACTATTCAGTACCTGCCCAGTTAACTGAAACCAATTATAGCTTAATATTTGTACAGTGTAATGTAGAGTTCTGTCTGTGATGATGGTGAATGTACACAAACACAGGGCTTTCATTTGAAATGTCAGAAGGATGCAGATATAATTACAATTATAGAAGGCTAGAAAATAACAACAGAGCCTGACTTGAGTAATTTGCTAATTACAAAGATTAGTGAGATTTAGGGGCCTACAGGCTGGACATTTCATGAGGGACAAGTAACAAGGGACAAGTACATTAAAAAACACTGAAAGGCAAGTTGTAATTAGCTGAGACACACAAACATATTGTGCTGTGTTTAACTTTAACTAACCAAGTTCAATTTCACTTTCACTTAGATTACACTGTTTTCTGGCTTTACAAGGCTTCAGTAATTCATGGTTCAATGGTCTTTTCAGGACTGAAGATCATTTACTGTAAAGCTGAAGGAGCATTTATACAAAAGCATCTTATTCAATATTTGTACCACAAATTCCACGCACAGCCTGACAGTCTTGTTTAAAAGAGGGTGTTGGCATAAAGATTAAAAAAAAAAAAAAAAAAAAAAAACTACTAAAGACAAATTAGTACATATTAACAATTATCTTAATCAATAATATTTAACTAAAACAAGCTCCTTAATAACTGAAAGGAGGAACTAGCACATAAAGAAATTATTTTCATGGCTGCTCGGGGGAAAATAGGCGACATGCTGGATGTGAGGAGGGGCCAATATTCACATGCTCATGTATAGGCTAATTAATTTCAGAATGAAAATGAATTTCTCTTGTCTAAAATTAGAATTTTCTCTGCTCTATTCTGGTGCCAGCAGCTGCAATCGAAAGCATGCATTTGCCATCCTGGTTATGTTATTAATTATTTATGACAGTTTGGCCCAAAAGGCAAAACTACACACGATATTGTATTTTTCAATGTTTTTGGGTCACCAGGTCAAATCTCCTTAAACTTTTTTAAACTTTTTGCCTTTGAGTAAGTAAATTGAGTCTCATAGCAGACAAGTCGAAGCCATTGCAACTCTAATGTGACTAATATTAATAGAAAACGAGCAATAATCACCATAGAGATGGGTTTGATATATTAATGTATTGTTATAGAAAAAACAAAAATAGAAATGCTACACATGAAATAATAAGTGACCTTAGTGCTCCAAGACAAATTATATCCTTGAAATATTTCAGTACCTTTTAAAAGCATCACCAGCATAATGTTTGTCTGTATCACAAACAGAACCAGCAGAAAAAAATCTATTCATCGAGTGCAGCCTCTTTGTTTGTCCGCATAAAGCATCTTTACTTCGCATCCTGGTTGGATGCTATACAAACAAAGGAGAGGCCACTGTTAAGACTTGGGGTTACTAATGCCGGGTAAAACATTAAAGTATAATGCAGTCTTGTTGGATAATATCTCCTGTCAACTGCACAACGCAAAAATAGAACAAATTTCATACTGTTTTTTTTTAATTTATCTAATCATGAATCAATACGTTTAATTGATTAATATAGTCCTAAACACAGTATTGTAAATGACACAGTTGAAATGTTTCATGGTTCAAGTAACACTTCCTGATACAGCATATTGATTATATTTAACTCACTAGTGGCTCGCATCCTCAGATGAGTGGGTTTTTTTTCTCTCTCTGTGAAAGCTGGTGGATCATCTAATGGTGACCTGACCACAGTGTAAAGTCTCTCTTACTTGATGGTAAGAGAGTCCCACTTATGAGCTGCTTCAGCTGTTGAAACATCTAATGAGAGTTTGACAAGGAGACAATCTAATCACCACAATCCTTTCATTTCCCTGCAATCTAGATTCTGACAACAGAGCTCATTTTATGGAATCAATTTTGTGAATGTCTCGCTCCATTAGCAAGCCAGCTAGCCTATCTTAGTAGTCCAGAGAACAGCAATGGACAGTGTGGTATCTATGTAAGCAACCCTGATTCCAAAAACAGTTGGGATGCTATAGAAAATTTAAATAAAGACAGAATACAATCATTGCATGATCTGTTTGCCGACAGCTGTTTTACAAAGTGTTTACAAAAATCATTGAAGTTGATGAGGTAAAGCACAGAATATATTGCCTTTGTACTGTTTTCAATTGAGCATACGTGCTGATTTACACAGCATACCATCTTTTCTTGAATCTGGGTTGTATTTATCTATGACGTATCCGGTAAGTAGTAAGTACGTCACCAAGCTTCCAGAACCATCTTGGAGACGGGCAGATGAATTTTGCTGCCTCATTTCCTGTCAAGTCAAATTTATTTGTAAAGCCCAATATAATAAATCACAATTTGCCTGAAGGGGCTTTGCAGTCTGTACAGGATACAACACCCTCTGTATTTAGAGCAGATTTTCTGGTGTGACTGCTCAACATGAGGAATTCAAAGAGATTTCATCACCCCTGTGGGCAAACACACTCTATTGGAGTGAATTGATTCTACCACCAAATTTTGTGTTTTTAAAATGTTGTTTACTCTATATCTGGCTTGCACTGCTAATGATGCTTAACACCAGCACCATCAAACTGGGGGAATAATGTCTTCAGCATGAGAAAAGAATACTGGGAATCCCTATGTCATGACTTCAGTTCTTAACTGGACCCGAGAGTGAGACACAGACGAATGTGGATCATTAGAATGGATTTATTAAGTCCAGGACTTAAACAAGAACCAAGAGGGGTGACCAACAAACAGGAAGTGCAGGTGGTATCGAGTTGCTTCAGTGGCTGAAGGTAGGTAGGTGGGTGCTGAGTCTGGATGGCAGAAACATGCAGAGACACTGAGAGAAAAGGGAACACTGGAGGCCAAGGATATGCTGGAGAACAGGAAAACACTGGAAACGCTAGAGGACAAGAAATACTGGAGAACCAGAGCCACAGACAGGGAGCATGAGGATCACACCTCCAGCCACTGAAGCAAAGCCTGAAGAAAAAGACAAAACCAAAAACACTGGAGTATCTGACTGAAAATAGTCAAACACAAGAGAAACAAAATCATGACAGAGAAACTGGTTTTGTTGTAAGTGGAAGGAACTAGATGAGCATGCTTTTATGGAACTGATGACTGTAGCAGGAGTCTACAGATTTAGACACAAACCCACTGTTAGCTTATGGGAGAGATCCCATATTTTCTCCAGGGTAAATTGTCTTGACAGCCACATTATGAGATAAACAAGACATGAGAAAATCTGGCTAATGTTGTAAATGTATGGGACAAGTAGGAGGAGCATCTGCCATGAAGAAATGACTGGTTCCTTTCCCAGCTCCATTCACACAGTGCTGTATGTGCCTGGGAATCAAGGAATACTCTGAAATATAGAAGGCAATGTGATGCAACACCCAGTGGTGCTGAAACATTGAAGCCTATGCATGCAGGTCAGATTTTCAGGTGTAGCCCCACAATATGGGATCATTTCTTCACTCACTACCAACTGGCCTAAAAACTGCTAAAATGAAAAAGACCACAGGGATCACAGTGAGGGAAAACATCCCACTCCATTGCACTCCATTACTTTGAACAGTTGCGTCACTGACACCACCACTGGTGTGTTTTACTTTCCCAAAAACACCACGGTCCAGAATGTCTGCATGATCAGGACTGTGATGGGAAAGGTAGAAATAAAACTTCACATGATGATGTATTTTTTTTAAATAGCTGAGAAAAGCTGTGGTGATGTCACCTTTACAGAAACACAGTCTGAGCATCCACTGTGAGGATCGCAACAATGAAGGAGAACGTCATCATCATCCATCATGTCCTGGATGAGTGAGCAGCAATGGGAAGCATGTTGCCATGTGTATCATTTCAGGCCACAAAAAGGACAGATTCAAACTCATTCTGTCAATCATATGCATTATAAACGTCTCCCACTGTAAAGTATATGAGCTGAAAACTCAGACATGGAGGACGCAGGGATGTTCATGTTTTTAATTACATTCTACATTTTGGGAAAAATAAAGCTTTGTACACTGAGTAAATTAAAAAGAAAAGACAATCACGCGTATGCAAGACAACTTGTAATAGCACTAATTTCAATTTTACTTTTTTTTTTTGCTTGCTTGCTGCTCAACTACCGGCGATTCCTGCAAATGTTTCAGAAAAAAAAAATCAGCTCTTAAGTTGCTGGAAGGCTTTTAATGTGATCTACAGGTGTGTGCCAACTGGTATGTGATCATTTAACATCAAATTGGAATATGATAACATCAGTCTATTAACACGAGTCTAATTAATTTGCTCACAAACAATAAGTAGAACCTATGACACTGTCTGCACAAGTTTTGTTTTAAGTCATTAATAATACGTTTTTTTGCCATCATGGGTCTCAAACAGCATTATATTGTTGACCTCACCTGTGTTTCTCATATGGATTTGAGTGCCCACAGTAACACTAGACTGACTTCATGCTGAGCTGACGCTGACCAATAAAAAGCCTGCTCACAGTTAGTGTTGACCACATGGACGGAGCCACTGTTACATTGGGCGAATAGAAAGAATGCAGGTTTATGGCTCTTCCACACAAAGCTCTGTTTACTTATTTTACTGTCTATGCCTATTACACTGTCCCACACTCTGTGTTACATAAAACCATCACACACAGCTGCTAGCCCACATACGCGCAATCAAAATATATGCTCAAAACATTCAAGCCTTAAAATGACCATGATGAGGCCGGCCTTTTTTTCCCAAGTCATCTGGCTTCACTACGCCTACCACCAACCATCCTGGACGTTCTCACAGCTGGTTGGTCCAAGTTTGATATTTGTACATGACATGTCATACATTATGTCTTATGCAACACCAGTCTATAAACTCATTTTGAAACTGCTCAAATTGGAGTCATACACTTCTCCATTAGAGTTTCTGAACGCCAGCCCACTAACATTATCTGTCCTGTGCTGTCTCTGCCCCAGCCTCATTAAGTTAAATCCATTCTTTTTGCTAAGGACTTCTCATTTTCCTATTATTAGCTTGACTTTCTTATCATTCTACATTATATATTGCACATAAAAGTGATGCAAATAAACTGAGTCATTATTCAAATATCTATTTTAGTCAGGTTTCCGGTAATGTTTCCGTACAGTACAGTCACCTGTCACAAGCCGGAATGACATCTATTCAAACAAGCCCTGCAGGGCATGTGCTTCTGTGTGTGTGTGTGTGTGTGTGTGTGTGTGTGTGTGTGTGTCCATGCTGTGTGTGGCATTTGGTGTCTTGGCTTATCTGGCTGTGGAGAGAGCTATGAGAGCTGGCTGTGTAATTGAAATGTCATGCGTACAGGAGAGGAGTTTGACTGAACGGGAGCCTTTAGCCATGCCCCAATGAGCCCACGACAGATGAGCAACAGCTTCCCCAATGAGAAGTGGCATTCCCCAAACCCATTCCTCCTTCTCCGTCCTCCTCCTCCCTCGTCCGTCAGCCCGCCTCGGCTCCTCCGCTCTCCCGCTCTCTGTGATTCCTCCCTGCCTATCTGCAGTCTAACAGTGATTAACGATAGAGGCCGGTAGTTGCTGAAATATTAAAATAAATGGTTGGCTGAATCGGGGTCTGAAGGAATGCCAGTGCATCTATCATTTTTATCTCAGGCTAAACTATTGTGTTATTGATGGTGGCAGTGAGCTTGCCATTCAACTGTAGTAATGCAGGTGGCAAGGAAACTCCCGGGATTTGATTGCTGCCAAGCAGGCAGACAACACAGTATAATTCATTTTCACATAATCCACAGTGACTAATAGGACTGTACTGCACAGTATATTTGCGAGCGCGCGCGCACACACACACACACACACACACACACACACACACACACACCCATCCACCCTCCCTCTCTCTTGCAATTTTTCTCATTACAGGCCTCTCCACAAATAATAAAACAATGATGCTGAGGCACCATAATCATATCTCAGCTGGATAATAATGCATTTGCCAAAAAAATGTATCATTTTCAAATTAGACTGTCAATTGAAATATTATATGATATTTAAAAATATTTAAACTAATACAGCTATATGCGTACAACCCCAACTCCAAAAACACTGGCATGCTGTGCAAAGTGTGAATAAAAAAAAGGATCATTCACAAACAAACTGTGTTCACTGACAACAGTTTCACAAACAGTTCCTTAGCCCATGTATTAATCTCCTTTATATAATCATGTGTTTGACAAAGTATTGAACCTCTCTCCATCCTCGCTTGTGAACCACTGAGTCTTTCCAGGATGAACTTTTCATACCCAATCATGATACTATCACCTGTTAGAAATGAACCTGTTTACCTGTGGAATGATCCAAACAGGGGTTTTGGATGAAGTGTCTTCCTCGTTTTTCAGTTTTCTTTTCTTTTTAAATGCTCTTGTTTTGGAACTAAAATATCTGTCATTCTTGGGTTAATCCCGTTTTCTTCAGTTTCTCAGCATGGCATCATTTTGTGTTTCAATGGTGTTCAAATGAATTTCCACTTTAAATGTTCATATTACATGTATATGTTGAGAATGTAACAGTTATTGTTAACATAATTCATGCCAGAAAAGTATTGTGGCACATACTTTGTTTGGCAGGTAAATGAATGGCTGGGTAGGAGCCAGAATGCAAAAGCTTTTAAATTGAAATGAGGAGAAGCTCTATATCGAGAGGCTTTAAGATAAGACAAGATAATATAAGATAAGATAAGACATACCTTTATTCGTCCCACAGTGGGGTCCCTAATAATAATACTACGGATATGGAAGACACCTTCATATTGAAAACCATCAACCAAAAGCTCAGAAATTCAACCTCAAAATGGGTTAATGGCTTTTGTGGTAAAATGGCTTGTAGCCATGCTAGCAATGTGGCTCCAAGGATGGCAGTGTTAGTCAGTCCATCACTTTGATCAGGTATGAATGATCTTAACAAGTATTGCCTGGTTATCTCCTAACTTTTCCATTCAGCAAAACGTCCTAACATCTATTTGATCGATTACCATGCAATTTGGTGAAAACGCTCTTGGACTCTTCCCTACAGTATCCACTCCTGGCATATTGTAAAGTACAAGTATTTCATATTTTTATTGATATGTTGAAGCAACTCAAAGTGCTGAGGTTGGAGAGACGAACGTGGGTTTTGGTTAAATATTGAAAAAGTCAGCACTGATTTGAAAACTTGAGACAGGAGATTCTGAATTTTGAGAACCACACTCATCCACCCTGATCCCCTCCCTGTGGTCTTTTCTCTTCTTCCTATAACATTTTGTAAAGTCACATGTTTGTGATTGAAAAAAAAAAAATGGAGCTGGTGGCAAATAAGTTTCCTGCTGATCATATGTTGTCGCCTCGTAATGTGGTAAAGCAAATCAGTAACATGTAAAAGTGTTTTGTAAACCTGGATTTATTCACAGAAGATCTTCCCCCACATTTATTCCGTCCAGAGATCGAAGCACAAAGTCACATGACAGCTTCTCTAATTGAAGCAAAGCCAGACCAGTTCAGGCAGAACAAGTCCAGTCTGCACTCGTGATGCACTCCTCTCACTGCAACAAACATACAGCACATCCTCTGAATCATGGCCGTGTATTTCCACTGCTGTTTGCCCCACCCACACATCAGCATCCACCTGCAGGCTTTGAGTCCAGCATCGCTGCTTTGCACCGACTGAACTAAGCTCGATGTTTCCTTGTGTGTGTGTGTGTATGTGTGTGTGTGTGTGTGTGTGTGGGGGGGGGGGGTCAGAGGCTAGATAACGATGCATGATCATAGTCCACATTTACATAATAAATTATTCTATGTGCTTATGCATATGTTAACTACACATTATGTATGTTCTCATGGAAAATACAAAGAAGTTTAATATGTCCTCCTTTTATGAACCAACAAATCTGTATGTTGTTATTTCCTATTTATTTCAGTTTATTTCCGTTTGTTATGGAAAACATAAGAGTGAGACACATACATCGTTGTAGCAAAGATGCAAATGCAATATTATCTGTGGATCTTTTACTTAAGTTTATGACCTAAATAGTTCTATAATGACTCAAAGTCCCTGGATTCCTGTATTAAACAAACACACAAAAAAAGTCTCTCAATTGATTGCACACAAAGGGCCATTTGTTAGCAGCTCACTGTGGTTACAGTGGTGTGACTCTGTGGGGAGTTCAGCCAGCTGTTTTCAACAGGCAGAGGAGGAATGGTCTGTAGAGAAGATGAAACCCAAAAGCAGCAAGTGAAGATGGGCCTTTTTGTTTTCAAAGGTCAACCTCATCACACAGATTTATTCTCATGAGTTCACAGTAATAGAAAAAAAAATATTTAAAGATGCTAAAAGTCTCATTTCAGGCTGTATCAGCGGGTGCATCTTTTTTTCAGCATCAGTCAGATGTTTATGTTGCAACATTATCTTGCAGCTCTTAAGAGTCTAATAAAATATGTAACAGTATCATGGTAATCTCAAGTGGCTTGTATGGAGCAGACTGCTGTGAAACTTGAAGGAGCTGAAGCATATTCCATTTCTACAGTCGCTTTATGAGCAGCTTGTTATCGGACAGACTCAGAAAATAGTGCCCAATCCAACTCACATCCTCCGCTCCTCTGCTTTTACCATCTGCTACAACATTAAGGGCTCCTCGGTGTAACCTAAATTACAGTAAGTACTCATTCATATAAGGCAGTCAAACCTTTCAGAACAAACAGATAAAATGTGTTGCAACACACACACACACACACACACACACACACACACACACATATACATATAAGTATATGCATTATGTGAAAACTCTTGGAAATAGCACGTGTTATTAAATAACATTATGCCTGCAATGAGTAGTTTCTAAGCAATCACTGGATATAGCTGTGATTATTTAAAAAATAAGTATTCTTGTTGTGTATGCTCAGTAACAACCAGCAGGCATTTGCTTGGGGCTGATAACTGCAAATACAAAATTCAGCAGTGGTGTACTTATACTCACTGTACTAAATACCTCAGGGCTGCTATCGCATTTTGCTCAAGTTCTAAATAAGTTGTGCTGCACATGAACACACACACATTGACACACAAATGTTTGTATCATTATCCCTGTGGGGACACTGATGGAATGCGTTCACTAGCCCCTCACGCTAATCTAATGTAGTTCTAACCCTAGAACCAAGCCTGAACCCTCAGAAAGCAGTATGGATCCGTGGTGACCTCAATTAAGTCCCCATGGGTAGGTGTGCAGTCCCCACCGGGATATAAAGACTACACACACACACACACACACACACACACACACACACACACACACACACACACACTTCAATGTCCTGCCTCTGAGTTTCCTCCTGCCAGTTGTGTAATAATTTGCAGCTTGCTTTGACACCTGTGAGACTTCCACAGCCTCCTAATCAACCTTCAGTTGCAGAATCTGCCGAATGTCGCTCTGCCCAAGAAAGCAACTGTTTCAGAATATTTTACAAAACTGGATTGATTCTTTTGCCACCGGATGACGCAACCTAAGAAGTAACTGCTAAAAGCGGATATGGGCTGAAGTTAAGCCGTCAGTGCTCTGCTCACCGCTCACCCACAGGCTACAATGCTGCTGCTTAGGTGTGACTTTGTGAGGCTCACGACTTTACAACTGTCCAGTTTGCATATTCCTCGAGCGTCACACTCAGGCTGAAATGCCAACTCTGCACACAAGATATCTGAAGTGGCAGATTAGCATGGCATTTGCTGAGCACATTCATGCTCATTCCACTGACGTCCTCAATACAAATTAGACTTTTTTTTTTTTACTTTCTGGGCTAGCTGGTGCCACACATAAAGGAACATGGAAAACTGAACAAAGTTTTTTTTATATTACATATATCATATTTTTATATGAAGTTAAAAATGTACACTACATAATGTCCTTTTTCTTAATTTTCTTGTACCCATGTACGAATTCCCACCGCTGACATATCACTCTAAGGCAGATCAACTGTGGCTTGAAAGTCTGAGCTCGACTAGTTTGCAGTTATAAATTGTCAGCGTCACTTTAAGTTTGTCAGCTAGAGTTTAGTTTGTCTGTTTCAGATGCAGTTTCTCAAACTCAAACTTTATTTCTTTATATAGCACTTTTCATACAAGTGTAACACAAAGTGCTTTACAAATCAGACAAGAAAAAATAAAGCAAAACAAACCAAGCACACATACACGCACGCACAAATGCACGCACACGCAAACACACACACACACACAGATACAGACACCGAGGGTCCAGGTGAGGACAACGTGAGGGGGCCGTCCGCAACAAGAGGCGCCCAGGGACCCCCACCTCGGCCGGGGTGCACACTGAGGGGTCCCCAGGACAGCGCCCCCCCCATTGAGAGCAGGCATAACTACCGCTGCGGAGGGCCCCCATGAGGAAACACAGGAGCTACAAACTACGATATGTATCAGTCTAAAAATTGTAAAAAGAGAAAAGAGAAAATTTTAGAAAATTTAAAGATAATATAAATAAATAAAAATCATTAAAAACATTGAGGATTAATAAAAGAAATAAATAGCTATAAGAAAATAAATTAAGAAGTCAACTAAAAGCTAAACTAAAAAGGTGGGTCTTGAGCCTCCTTTTAAAAATATCAACAGTCTCTGCGTTCTCACCTTTAAATGCAGTTCAGTTTCGGCTCTACGTTGTTCCATTATGTGTTTCAGATGTATTTTGTCAGCTTTACTAGTTCATCAGCTTCAGTTTAAGTTTGTCAGCTTCAGTCTTAGTTCATGAACTTCAGCTGTAGTTTGTCAGCTTCAGTGGATCAGCTCNCTTCAGTCTTAGTTCATGAACTTCAGCTGTAGTTTGTCAGCTTCAGTGGATCAGCTCAAGCTTTTTTGTCCTCAGATTGACTTTGTTAGCTTTAGCTTTATTTTATCCATTCAGTTGTAGTTTGTCATCTTTGGTCTCAGCTTGTCAGCTTTACATTTGTTTTTCAGTTTCACTTGTCATTTATCAGTTTATCAGCTTTAGCTCTGCTTTGTCAGACTCAGCTGTAATCCATCAGAATCATTCGTACTTTGAGTGCTGCAGCTATTGTTTGACTGTATGGGCATCAGCTTATTGTCTTGGTCACTCAGATCTATGGGACGTGAATAAAGGTCTGGTGACCTCCTTATTGTGTTACTCATAGTGCTGACTTAAATAAGTAAAAAAAAACAAACCTCATAGTGTGTCTGCGGATTTCATGTATTTGTTCAAGCAAAAGGGCACACCATGATAAAGAGTTTTAAAGATCTATGGACACATTTAGTAGGGATGAGCCGGATACTCGTTTCAGACGAGTATCCGTTACGGATAAAGCATGTTTGACGAATACGATTATGATACGAATAAAATATGTTAATATCTGTGTTCGTGCTGAAAGAAAATCCTCATTGTGGAACTGACTGTCTTCGCGCTCTGTGATTGGCCAGTCACACACAGCGCCCGCCCCTCCCTACACAGACACGTCTCTGCCATAGACTGTATGGTCTGTGCACGTCTCTCCCAACATACACGCGCTGCATTTGACAAGACAGAGCTGAAAACGGCTCGCGTCCGCTCGCGTCGCGTCGGTAAATGCCTCCGATCCGGTGTTATGCCTGTGCGCGTTCACGCGATGGGCATGCAGTTCTCGGCAGGCATGCACTTCTCGGCACAACACCGGTCCGATTTTTTTTTTTTAACCGTCTGCTTGCTCTTAGTTTGGCTGGTGATATGAAGTCAGTTGAAAAACTTTGCTCGTACTGAACGCGGTGCTTTTGAGAAGAATACAGTGAACAAGGCTGACATATTATTTCCCTGTTTGCCATCACTGGATGTTTGCATGAATCATGAGGTTCACACAGATCATTAAAAAATAAACAGTCTCACAGACCATTTACACACATACACACATATAGCTGTAGCTGAACACACAAAGTAGCCTATATTAATATTGTTATTGTATGTGGCTGCATGCAGTATCTGACACTTTCTCTCTGCAGTTCATGAAAATAATATAAATATTATTGAGATATACTGTATATAGGCTTTGAATACAGTAGATTAGCAACTTCTGATCAATCCATATCAATTTCAGACTTAAAATAATGTACCGTTTTAAGCCTCACCCATTTCTGCACTCACTTCCGGTTTAGGCCCCGCCCACTCCGAATACAGATACAGATGCAGATAATGTAGATTAGTGATGGGAATTTCGGCTCTTCTTGGTGATCCGGTACATTTGGCTCGGCTCACCTTACTGAGCCGGCTCTTTTGGCTCTGAAACGGCTCTCTTTTAAACTAGGCCTATAAGTTCCCACCCAGTGTAATTTGCACTATTTTGGCTTGTGACATTGCATTGGCAACGACGTGATCCTACCATGGCCCCATGGAGGAAAATTAGCAGGGCACACAATTAATTGTGTAGTATTGATTTAAAGCAATTGCAATCAATTGATAGGCCAATCTAACGCCATCCAAAGAACTAATTAACAACCTACACATTATTTATGTTTTACAAAGCACCAGGGTTTATCAATGTTTTTTTCTCATTTAGTTTGTCTTTTTATTCAAACACACAGTCTTAACAAATGTGTCCTCATGGTAATAATAACAATAGCCTACTGTGTGTTGAAATAAGCATTCTGCCTTCGCATGATCAACATGACTGAAGTGTGACCAAATACTGCTTCTTTTCATTTTAAATCTTTCTCACCGTTAGTTTTCCTCCTGCGAGCTGTCTGTCCACCGATCGCATGCTAGTTGCTCACTTCGCATTCAGCAAACTGAATTGCGCGCGCGCGCGCGCGCGCGTGTGTGTGTGTGTGTGTGTGTGTGTGTGTGTGTGTGTGTGGAGTCCCAGTTTGATTGCGTCATGGTTCTCAGCGACCGCCCATTGGTGCAGAGACTACTCAATCACTACGTATAATCACTCATTGTTGCCAGCGCTTGAGCGAGGCGGGAAGAACGGCTCACTCAATGACATGTATCGGCTCGAGCCGTTCACTTCAAAGAGCCGGCTCTTTGTACCGGTTCGTTCGCGACCGACACATCACTAATGTAGATGGTTAAACAGATACGAATACAGATACAGATAGTGGTGTACTCGCTCATCCCTAACATTTAGTAATGAACCATAGAAGAAACTGGAATCATTAGCGATTAAATCAGAGTAATTTCAGACAGATATAAGCTTTCCTCACAGTTATAATGCATGCACTCTAGCCAAATACCAGCAGAAGTGAGAAACCTAACAAAAAACATGACTGGTTATCCTAACCTCTCCTTCAAAGGGAGCCCGAGCAGCGTGTGGCCTCAGTGTAAATGGAGGCTGTTATCAGTTTGCTTTTACTCTGTGACAAAAGGTTAAAGAAACCATCCCATTATTTTCTTTTCTCCATTTTAGACTTTGTAAAGCCTCATCTTCCATTGGCAAATTGGGTGAACTCTGTGGTGCAGTCATCAAAATGAAGTCACACACACACACACACACACACGCAGACACATGGTGAGATACAGGCCTCTCTTGCATTGATATATTCATTATCTTTAATGCTGAAAAAGGCAACATGCTATTTCATTTTCCCTGCGGCAACAGTGAATATCTGTTTCTAAAAATAAACAGATATGATTTTTTAAAAAAAACGAAACAAACAAAAAACCATCCTTTATCTCTCTCACACACTGCCATACATGAACTTGCACTGCAGTCTCTGCCGCTAATACACACTCTCACATATGTGCTCCTTTATCGAGCATCAACAGCTGTATTCACTCCAGCAATCCTTGCCCATCACCACAGTCCTAACAACATCACAATCCATCTAACTGACACTAAATGAAATAGACAACACACATAAGCATCCCTTTGCTATAATGCAAAGAGCAAATCTAGCGACATGTTGCAATCAGGTATATTTGTAAGTGCTTTGACAAACAGATGATAAAGTCAGTAGCAATGCTCACACATTCAAAACCTAATGCTGAAGTGTTAACAAAGCTTAACTCATGTAACCACTAAGCAATGGCAAAGAACGTTAAGTCTTTATCCAACACATTAAAACACAGAATGAAAACAATATCTTCAATCCATCTAAGCAGACAGAAGAGACCAGAGCGCTCTGGTTCCAGGTATCTGAGAGTCTTGGCCTGGTACCCAGGATGAGAATGAACAATGCTCTCCTTTAATCCGTCCTTTAACAATGGACAGATGGTCCCATTTGTCCACAGGAGTCTGTAGTCAAAGCTGGGCAGAAGTTTTTCCTTGGATGCCTCATTGTGGTTCCGGTCTCTCTAAGGCAAGACAAGTTTATTTGTATAGTACCTTTCAACATTAAGGCAATTCAAAGTGCTTTACATAAAACAGAAAGGCACTAAAAAAAAGACATAAAAGAAACCCAAGGACACATAAAAAACACAACATAAAAACCCCACATAAACAGGATTTTAAAAAGAGTAAAACAAAATTAAAGACAAATCAAACAGTTGAATACAATTTACAGCAATGCAACAGTAAAGCACAAGGTACGAATAAATAGTCCCAAGTTTAACTTCATAAAGTGCAGTATCAAACAGAAAAGCCTTTTAAGCCCTGATTTAAATGGACTGAGAGTTGGAGCAGACCTCGGGTTTTCTGGGAGTTTGTTCCAGATATGTGCAGCAAAAAAAGTGGATGCTGCTTCTCCATGTTTGGTTTTGTCAGTGGAGACGAGAGGATCTGAGAGTTCATAACGGAGCAGCAGTTCAGAAGCACATCATGACCCTCAATCATTCAGTGCTTCATAAACCAACTGTAGCATTTCAAAATCAGTTCTTTTACAAATGGAAAGTCAGTGTAAAGATCTGCGAGAGAGTGATGCGACCCAGTGTATGGGACCATAATCACCTGGTGATATCTTATATAAATCTGTGTGTCGTCTGCATAATTATGAGAAGATGTTTTGTTGCTTCCCATAACCTGTGTTCATGGATCATGTAGATGTAGAGGCAGAATTTTCATATGCTCTGATATGTAAGATTGACATATTGAAACCATAGACTGTATAAAATATGGACGTAGTGTCCGTGACGTCACCCATAGGTTTCTGAAGAGCAAAAATGAAGCAAATCGTAGTGTGCAGCCATCTTGGTAGCCTACTTCCGGTTACTCCAAATATGGACAAAGAGGTGGAGCGAGGGCGGAGCTGAGGCGGGTCCTTTGGGCCGGCTGAATGAACGCTATTGGCTGAAAAAAGCCGCTTTATTCGAAATAATCAAACTAGCTACGGCTAAACAGCTAGGTTAAATGCTAAATAACGTTGCTAGCCGGCTAACCCCACGACGATCTCTTTTCCGGTAGAATTAATTAATTCCTGACTAGAATTAGCCGGGGTGACGCCCTTTAGACCGTCAGTGGCTTGTTGTCAATCAAAGTGGCGCCACTTAGATTGACAGCTATGAATTGTGCATAATGATGTATTTTGTATATTTTAAACAAACGCCTTATAAAAAAATTCGCCCCCCCAGAGTTGTCATGGAGTAGAAAAACAGCTTATGAGACTAGAGCCATGTTTTGAACCAGGCTGTAAATATGTTTTTTTCTGTCGTAAAATCGGACATTTTAACATGGGGCTCAAATGCAATTGACTCTCTTCTGCCGCCTGCTCTAGTGGTTATTCGAGGAACTGCAGCTTTTTTGCACTTCCGCATTGGCTTCATTTTTCAGCGCTGGAGGTTGCCGCTTGATTGAAACATGGCTCAAACCAGTTTGATACTGTGGCAGAATGTCCCACCCAATCTGAATGTCTTAATACTGGTTGACCATGTAAAATGCAATGAGCTCTAATAGCAATACTGACTATTTTCTACTGTATGTGTTTAAGTAAATGTGGATAAAAACAGGCTTTAGTGTTTTCACTAACCCACTAACCCTAAGCCATTTTACCAATCTCATCTTCAGAATCTCTGTACTCACAATTGTAGCTATTTCCCCTAACTGTCTTATTTTTGGTAGACGGGTGAATGAATGCAATTTAGAGAGAAAAAGTACATTACTTTCATCGAAATTGATGTTTAAGGGAACATCAAGTCATCTGACGTTAGACATAATGCTGCCTTCATTTCCTTGGCTATATGCACCATGATTGCAGCATAGGAGCACTCTCATATATGAGGGTACTCTATTTTTGCGGAAGCCAGCCTTGAAACTGCAGAAGCCGTTCTCGCTCCGCTGATTGTTTCCTGCATCAAACCAGCACTCGTTCCTACAACCTTCTCTGAGAGCATTTCTTTTCTTTTCTGCTTTTTCAGTGGCTTTCTTAGGAGCCATGCTGTCATGTCTCCGTCCCATTCATCCACTCCTCTGCCGAATGCACACCTTTTACCTTGTCAGCAAACAACAAAGCCTTTTTCTTCTTTGTGTACCAGGCATCCAACATTCCCGTCCCAAACAAAAACCCATGTGTTTTTCTCCCAGACTCTCCAGTGTGCATGTGTCCAGTTACAGGGACGACCAGTGGAAGCTGTGGTGGATGCTGTCCCAGATGTATCACACATCTGTTCATCATCCTCTCACGAGTTTTAGAATGAGGCCTTAACTTCTGCTTCAACAGTTACTCACATCAACACGAGAACTAAAGCTTATATTGCATCATTATCTCTGGCCTTTTGTTGTTTTTCATTCATCTATAGTTGATGTATTATTACTGGAGATTATAGAGTATAATGCATGATTATTTCTGAGTTTAATCCAAATCCTCCAAGTTTAAACTTTTGTTTGCTTGTTTTGCTTTTGGGCGAGGCCAGATTCCCCTCGTAGTTTACCCATTTGTACAATTTGCCATACTATTGAAATCGAATATAAGTTCTCTTTTCTTTTTAGTTTTTCTGTTGTGAATACACAGAGCATTAGAAAACTTTTGCCTCCTTCATCCTCAGGTGGCCATCTGACAGAACACGCATGCTTAATCTTTACATATGTGTTTCGTGGAAAATGCATTAATGTGTGATTGGAGCTATTCACAGAGATGCCAGTAAGTTGTTAACCATGACAGCAGCAAATCTGCAATCAACCTGTCAAACAGCTAAACGCAGCTGATTATTTCACCCTTTTGTTTTATAAAATCAAGGCTGTTGTCAAGGTTGATGACAGAGGCTTCTGCAGCAGTGGTGACTCTTCACTGAGGCCCCTGTCAGTGCAGCAAAGGCAACTGAGGTTCAAACACACACACAGTGGAAATGAAAGCAATTCGGTGACAGTCTGCCTCATCAGATTTGACAGCTATTTGGACAGATAGGTTTCTGATTTTAGAGATGTTTGCCTCCTAGTAATTTTCTGCATCCACTCCAGATGTCACAGCGTGTGATGGATGGACAGGTAAGAGGCTGCAAAACTGAATGTCAGCCAAGACGAGGGCATTATGTCGGCAACATGATATAATCACATGCTGAAAATTTCATAATAAAACACTGCTGCAACTGACATGAACAAGGCGAATCCACCCCCCCCCAGGAATGGTGACCTTGCCAGTCCTATTATAAATACTAATTCAGCCAATCCTCACAGTCTCTTGCAGTTTGTTAAAACCTTATATCTGTGACATAGGTTACTTGTTTAACCATTCAGTAGCTAACACCATCCCCCCCCCCCGCCTCCCATTTTCACAGATGGATCTTCCGTTATTGCATTGCATTGCATCATCATAACATGGACATTGGTTACGTGCGAACTCAACCTCAGCATGCCCAACTGATTAGTTTGTTTGCAAATGTCATGAATAATTTGATGAGAAACATTTCTCTCGTTGGCTGGCTGTAAGTTCATTTTGATTGAAACCTAAATATAAACAAGAGTAAGTATTACGTCATAAGTTACTGAGATCATTCATCGAGGCTTTGATATTTAAGTATTGCTCTCTAAATAATCCACGATTTTATCATTGTTTGAGTTTGATGATGTGGGCGTGCTTATATGGAGAATATCTAATCATTAGTGTGACACATGTTGAGGTAATAAATATATGTTCTTTTTGAGAGGATTGGGTAAATGCATTTTCTTCTAAAACACATTCTTTTTTTTCTTTTCTTAAACGTCATATTATATTTACATTTGAAGTAACCTCGACTAGTATTTGCTTAAAATCTGAAATACAAATACAAAGCCATTATATTTATATTTAATGAAGTTAAAGACACAAATACACATTAAACAAAACAAACATTTTGCTAATTCAAGCAGTGTGTGCGTACGTGTTGGTGACATAGAAAAGTAAATAGAGAGCAAGTGCACACACACAAACTGTGCATATTGATCACCCCAGACAAAAAAAAATGTCCTTGCCAGTGTTAAAGCCAAACTCGTGCCCTTGATGCTTGCCAACTGTACCAACCACTGCATAAAAATAATCCAAATCAGAACTACTTCTAAGAGTTAAAGTTGAATAGAAGTCAAACCTCAAACATCCCACTGTGGGACTGGCTTTGATTCCCTCAAACATGTCTTCTCAGGAAGGACTCTTTTAGGCTTTGTCAGGCAGAACAAGCTTCTCCAATTGACTGTTAAAGCTGCCAAAACTGAACCAATTCTAATCTAATGACTCAAACTCACTCAGTTTGATATCTCTTCACAGCATAGTATGAAGTATTAAGGTTAGTTGATAGATTTAAAAAGTTAAGGCCTGTTCAAATTCCTGTCTCGGGTTGGAGGCAGATGTGACGGCATCAGTCATTTTTTATTAAGTCACCCAAATTAACAACTCTTTATGTCCAAGTGACAGCACCCACTCATGGTTGTAGCAATTATGATGTCAATAGTAGCAACAAGGTGCACAGAGGGAGGAGGTCGGGGTGGAAGGATGAGTCAGCAAAACATCAAACTTTAACCAACCAACAATCACCTTATTATTCCTTAGAGCATGACCACAATTGTTCCTTGACCTTAACCACATTATTATCACGGTAACCATGACGACGATAAAGGTAAAGATCCCCTGACCTTACAGCAATTGTAATTTTAACCCAAACCTAACTTTCCCCAAACTTTAGCTGTTTTTTTAACCAAACCAAAAAGTGATATTGCACGATATAAATATAATTTATTTTTCAAGACAAATTTGTAACGATTTGTAAGGCACAAACGGATTAATGTTATCATGCTATTGGGGTCATCAGATCAGAAAACCCTTCTGCGAGTGATGGTAAGAGGTTGTTACTGAACTGGACCCAGGAGAGAGACCCAGACAAGGGAAAGGGTAAAAGGGATTTATTTACCAAAAACTCCAGAATTCACAAAAAAAAACAACAACAACAACTTCACAACAGTCACAAGAGTTGCTGGTGAAGTGGAATTTGCGTCTGTGGTCAGAGACTGGGTGGTGGGTGGCTGAAGTGCTGAGGCTGGACAGCAGGAGACACACAGGTAGAGCAGGTTTATACCAAGAGGCAGCCACCGGCGCTGAAACATGCTGCTGCAGTTCCTTGAATGAACACCAGGCGGGGCTCCAAAAGGGAGTCCATTTCATTTGACACCCATGTTGATATGTCCATCTTTACAGCAGAAGATTGGCTTTAGTCTCTTTAGCTGATTTTCTACTTCATGACAACTGTGCAGGGGGTGAGTTTTTGAATTTTTCAAACATCACTAGTGACAATGAGGGAAAGCTATGTGTGGAAAGGGCCCCAGCACCTGAAGACCACACCCCCAGCCACTGAAGCAAAGCCTGAACAAAAAACACAGCCACACGGAAAAAAATATCCCTAATCAACCCTAAACTGAATAAACTTGAGCATAAACCAGAAATCCACAGAAAATAAACTAGAAAAAAAAACGCAAAAATAACAAAGCCCAAAACCATGACACTATGCATACAATGGTTCCAGACGACATAGACAAACGATGCATAATGCAGATAACCGTTATAGACAACATACAGTTCATCTTAGCTGCATTGCATCAACACACACAGTGTTGAGTGTCTGATGCAGCATCAGTTTTTTCGGTGAGACGGTTCCTGTTCACGTTCTTCTGAGTGGCTTTACGTAGGGTCTTCAATCTCAGAGGGGATTTAAAAAAAAATGAAGCCATGTGAAAGTCATTTTTGATCTCAGGTATGCACATCATTTCCTTGATGTTTTCAACAAAGCGCCTTCAAAGCATTGTCAGTGGCGGCCTCATGATCTCCCAGGACACGGTAATCTCCTGTGAGATGCAATCAGCCCGAAGACGCGCTCGGCTCCATCAGAAGGACCAGTCGCTAATCACAGCCCTGAAGCATCTATGTGACAATTAGCTTTGAGATTACATTTCAGCCTTATATACATGCTACTTCTAATCCCCCTGGAGCCGCCGGTGGCCCTCTGTGCTCATTGGATATTGTTTTTCATAACATAAACAAAGTTGAAGTGACAAAAGACATTAGTCTGCTGGCGCCCACGCACACTTGTTGTTGTGAGGAGCAGCTCAGATGGGAAAGGTGAGACTGCTGACTTGTTTGCCGATAAGCAAAGACAGACTGAGCACAAAAACAGCTCCTTGGCTTAGAGTGTGTATTAGGACAGTGATGTGTTTTCGTTAATGTGGCTCTGTATTCTAGCACATTGGATATGAAATGAAACAGTAACTTTTAACCTAACTGTGGGATGAAGTACTAACTTACTGCTTTAATTGTATATGAGACATTTCCCATTCATAATGTGTTAACAGTGTCAACCAGTGCAGAGTAGTCACTCTTTTTCTTTTTTCTTTACACACAGGAGTCTCCCAATTTCCTGGAGACGTCCAACATGACATTCAGCCTCAGGTGCAAATATTATATTTTATTTTCCCCTTAAATTAGTTTGTAAAAATGAAATAAGAAAAAAAACAAAAAACAAAAAACAAGGGTCTGATTCATGGGAAGTCAACTTTTCTCCCTACCTGTGTCTGAGAAACTGAAAGGAAAGCAGTAATAGTTGTCAATATGTGTGCATGCGCATTAGGGTCAAATATGTGCGTAAAATTGTTTCATGAGTAAGGTCCAGTGATCCTTTGGCTGGAGACAAGGCAACTAAGACGCTCTCGACCGGTCGAGTCTGTCACTGGACCTCAGTACTTCCCACTTAACCCTTCATCGGGCAAGTGACTATTTTTTGGTAATTTCTGCACAATTTAGAAAAGTGAAAAACTGTGAAAAATTTTACAAAAGCAATGAAGTTTTGTTATGTCCTCCAATAACTAAGGATGGATTTTTGCATTTCAAAGTATTTCAAATAGTCCCCTATAAAGGGTTAAGACCCAAAAGGACTACTTCAGTGCTCTTTCTCTTTGTGGTGCTAATGATGTAATTTTACTATTTAGCATAAATGCTAACAATCGAGGGAAATATGATACATTTACTGAACTGCATTTATGTGACAGCTGCCGTTAGTGGTTATTCATCAAGTCATCATGAACAAAGGAATTATCACTTCTTTTTTTTTTTTTTTTTTTTCTATCCAGCGGCATTAATAGGAAATTTGAAAATGCAATTCCAAAATCTTGGATCTGATAAACAAAATATGGAATTTTGGAAATTTTAATCTGGTTTTCTAATATTGATTTTTTTTTTACATAGAAAATTGAATTGAAGATTGATGCACCAATAATACGATGTCATCACTTTTACTTATTACTTTTTTATGTCCTCTTATGGAAGATGGTCAAAATTCTATGATACTATCCAATCCATACTGTCTATTAAATTGAACAACTCACATGGAACCACAAAAGCACCTGACCTGCATTTAGACCATTTGCACATCAGTCAATCCGCCTTTTAAGTGTATTAATCACATAACTCATTTTCCCACCAGGTTCCAGCCATTCATCAATAAACTGTCTCAATAGGCATGTTTCATTAAACTTCCAGCACTTTAAAATGTCACTGGCTTTCATTGGCAGGGCTCAATGCCATGGGATGCTGTGATACAAGAAAATAAAGAGTCATTCCTTCCTCATACAAGACTCTGCTGTTAAAATCAAGGCCTTGTGACTTTCCAAGTGAAAAATATAGGCACATGGCCTGAGCCCTTTCTAGTGATGGAAAATAAAAGAACATTCCAGATGGCTGGAAACAGTGTAGTAACGGATTTGCCAATAACGTATTATAACCAACAAAAGTGTTTCCATCCAAAGCAGATATTGCAAGACAGTTTTCAATTATTGAAGGACCAAATAAACTCGACTGGGAGTGTTATGGAGGAATTGCTCCTGTCTTTGGGTCGAGTGTTGTATTCAGTCAGCGGTTATTTGCAGAACGGCTCACTGGACCTGATGTTTCATCTCATTTATGTAATTTTCATCGGGTCTCCGCTGGGCAGGAGTCAGGTCAGGCAGGGCTGGCTGATGTTTTCAGGGCACAATATGATGGAAATAGATGAGGTTCTCTTAGGGTGAAAACATGCATTTTACCGCAGACACAGTGTACACAACATCACTCAAACAAACAGCCAAACACACACACACAAATACACACACACTTCAGTCTTGGTTCCATAATAAGCGTCCTCACCGTGGGGTTCAGCTGATGAGTCATTAATTTCCAGGCATCTCCAGTGTTCAAGTACCGCCACATGCTTTTGACAGTTACCTGTTAATCCTGCCCAGAGGCCCACTCCACAGGATGTGATGGCGCATTCTTCATCCTCACATAAATAAATCCCCAACTCAACAACTGCTGAATACAGGGCAGCACATTGTACAAGGCACTGATGTGTTAGCTTTGTTGAAGAGCCAGAGAATCGAAAAGGAAATTAAATTCAAACAGACGTAAACATTAGTTTTAGTACAGTGTATACACATACATTTGTATATAGCACTAACTGAAGGAAAGAAGCAGTCACAAAACCATAATACAGTGACAGTAGTCACTTGTAAATCTGCACAGTAACACTGTAGTGTAGTATGACCTGCTCCAACAATAAACTGCAACCTTTAAAACAGAACACTCTCTGCTCCATGAGGACATTTAAATTTAAATTCATTGCCATTTAAATTCATTTGCAATTCACACAATATATATACGAAACCATCCCATCTGCATATGTTGCCTTAGAGGAGGGTTTCACTTTCACAGATTCATAATAATAAGTCTTTTCCTAAAGTATAGATTAAGTTGGAAAACAAAGTTACTATACAAAACAGAGGTTTCTGCCTTCCCTGTATCACCCTGCATAACTGCTTTTTAAAGTTTCAATTATTTTGTTTTTTTCTTTCCCCAGCTGCGGTAACAGACTACAAACACAATATTGTATATAGTGTATATAACGCTGACATATTGATCTTATAGGTTGATATGGAAAAACTGTTAACAACCAGTTGCCTACTTCAGCAGACACACATATGAAATGTGTGTCTGCCAGAAGAATCCAATCCAATTAAGCCCAATATTCAAAAGTGTCTGGCTCTTTAAGCTGCTACGTTGATCTGTCTGTCACTTGGTGGTCAGCAGGTAGTGAGCAAGTTATGGGCTGGAAAACCAAAAACAATGAGCTCAAAGGTGACAAAATGCCTTGCAGATTCAGAGTCACTGTAGATTAAACACCATTTATATATAATTCAGCTTGTTAACATAGAAATACTGATAATAATGACTATAAACATGAGGAATGAATGAATGACAGAAATGCATGACACATTGGCAATAAAGCTGAAATCAACTAAGACTCTGACAGGTATTTTCCTGACCTTGAATTTCTCTTTGCCTTTCTGTGTGGTAATCTGGTGAACAGTGCAGGCTGCGGTGTGCACAGGTGGGAGGAGAATACATGTCCCACAACCACATCCACTTCTGGTACAGTATCCATCTGCTGCCACTTTGGTGATTTCATCAAAAGAGAGTGAGACATAGTTAAACTAGTAGAATTAAACTTTTTTTTTTTTTTTTTTTTTTTTTACATCTGCATTAAAAATTAATGTTTTGTATTAAAGCAGGAACGCTGTGATGCATTTATCTATGTGCAAGTTATTAAGAGTAATTCTTACAGTATCGGCTGTTGACAGCAGCTCCATACTGTATGAAAGCTTCTCCTTCAGCTCATTAAGCCTCTACAAGCATCTGAAGGCAGCAGGGCACATATGATCATTTTGGCACCGGAGCACAGTGCCACTATGCAGGGTCCACCACAGTGTTTATCTTCATTATAATCACATGTCAGTGACATCCGGCAGAATAACCATACACACCGCTACACACATCGGACTGGTCGGTTATTACTCAGCAGACTCATTAAGCTTGTCCAAGCTGAAAAAAAAAAAAAAAATAGCAGTCCTAGTTTTGCTCTTGAAATGAATCACAAAGCAAACTCAGTGCTGTCTCTGCTGTGTCACACTTTAAGATATGTATGTTTAAGATATAGAATTATCACTGAGACAGCGTTGGATTGATGTGATTAAATAAACCGCTTTAGCAAACTATTTTTTGATATTTGCCTCTGGCTGCAGATTCACAGTACAGTGTGTTCACATCATGTCGCTGTGCAACATACAGACAATATGATTTCATGGAGAAGCTGATTCTTCATTTGCTGGTGTGAGCTCAGTAATGTGATTGGCCAATAGTGTATTTATTAATCAACATACCCTCTGATGTATAGCTCACTGTCACCCAGTTCTTTTGTGTTGCTCCACCTACATGAACCAAAATAGCAGGCATGCTTGGAGATGCCAACACAGTCTGTGTGTGCCCCCTCAAGACTTCCTGATTTGTACTTGTGGATGCACTTGCATGAATGAAAAACAGGCCTTTCAAACAAACAGTGGAAGTGGACACGTGGTAGATGTTCACTGTTGATCTTCGCCTGCAGACGATCACATTTCAATCACATGGTGACTGCGGAGAGAGGACTCCAGCCTCAGTGGCATGAGGAATATTCTTCTCTTCAGTCAGCAGCTAATCGCCCGTCCCCCTCTCTCTTGGTTCTCTGAAACCCGAAGACCAGAGATCAATTGATCTTTTTAAAGATATAATTATATTTTTCAAAAGGAAAAACCCAACAGTTGAGTCCTTTCCTCTTGACCTCTTCGACAGAGGAGAAGTGAGCAGCTGAGCGTCCTCTCCAGTTTTATTTTAATCCCAGTCTCTGTGTCTCCATGTGTCTGCCCAACGCCACGTGCTGATGACGGGACCGTATTAAATGCAAGATAAAACAGGGAACGAAGTGCTGTCACTGAGGCTGGGGGCTCTATGAAAATGACTGATAGACTCTCATCATATGGAGGAACTCCCTTCTCTGCTTGGAAATGCTCAGTAAACTCTCAACTTTTGATGTGGGAATGTGACGGCATGCATACAGGGTTAGTCTATGCATGAATTTCTTCTGTATGTCACCAAATGAAAAAATATATTTAGCCCTGAAGGGACAGAACCCTTTTGTTTTTGTGCAGGTTTATTATTATTATTTGTCTTGTGCCATGGCTCAAATTGCCATCAAACTTTTTTTTTTGGAAAGTCCACACTCCTCACACCTTAAGTCCAATGTACTTGAAAAGAACATAAAAGTCCAGCATAAAGGATGTTCTGCCATTTTGAATTGTTTGAAACAGACACGTTTGACATCTCTTAAACAGTGGTTCAGATTGGACCAAGCTCATCAAAAGTTTCATGTTGTTGGCATCTTATTCAGTTTTCTAGTTACTGACTAATATTGTACACCTCACAAAGGACAGGGCTGAGCAGGAATGACTAATTAGCCATTTGTCCAATCTTTATAAATCCGGGCCCATATTGTCAGGTGGTGTTTTTGTCACATCAAGAAGACTGTGTTAAGTTTGAGTCAGTCATGTCGTGTGTTTATGTTGTCTTGTGACTTCCTGTTTTATTTTGAAATCTAACTTTCCCTCTCGTTCCACCTGTTCCCCATTACCTCCTGTATATAATGTCTGCGTCTCCCTCTGTCCTGTGCCAGTTTGTCTTGTCTTGTCTGTACAGTCAACCGTGCCGTTCCATGCCAAGTTTTCGCTTTCGTCAACATTCAGGTTATTTTGTTACTTTGTCTTGTTTCTGCCATTTTGCCTTTTTGCCTCTTAGGAGTGATTTTTGGTTCATACTTTGGTCAAGCCTTTGCTGCCTTATTAAGTTACCTCTCAAGAGTGATTTTCAGTTGCTACTTTGTTTCTTCATCTGTGTCTGTATTTTTCCTCGTAAGACTGATTTTGTTTTACTACTTTGCATTAAAGACTTTATTATTGCACTTCCTGCCTCCCCGCAGGGCTTTTGCCACACATTTTGGTGTGCTTGCTCTGGGTCAATTATTAACCAGAATCTGACCTGCCATAATCAATTGGTGCTAGTGGGTGTGGCCTATCTGATATCTGCTCATAACTCAAGATACCTTTGAGCAATCCTGATTAAAATGTATATGATTTATCTCATGAATATTACACACCGAGTTTCGTTCAAACCCAGTGATGAAAAGACAACTGTTGGAACTTTTAGCCAGCAATTATTCAAATGCTCCTTTGTGACCATGAAAACAGTGTGTGATTGGCCTCAGTCCTTCTTTAATCAGAACTAAAGTAGCTGAAGTGACTTTGTGAAGCCTGAGACCCACTCGTCACTGTTCATGGGCTTAATTTGGGCCCATTGAGCTGCTCTCTTATGTGAAGCGGAAAAAGTGCCTGAACTCAGAATTACCACTTGCAGCAATATTTCATTCTGTTTTTTTATTTTCTTAACTACTGGTGTGAGCAAAATCAAATGCCATGGTGGTGCTGAGTAAAGTCAGGAGATCACTAGTCACCAAAGTAATTTGAAGAATCACGACAAATATTATTTACACAGACCCTATATTTCCCATAATGAGGGAGCACTTGGCGACGGTGGCGAGGAAAAACATGCAGCGGCACTGAGATATAGAGTAACAGGAAAAGTCACCGAATCACCAAAGTCAGTAGATTCATTGTGTGGTGGAACAGCACTGGCATCCCTAGAGAATGCTGCTCTTATGGGTAAAAATATGGTTTATTTGTCTTTTTAAGGCACAAGAGCAGTTGAGGTTTTGCCCAAGAGACATTACAGTAAAAAAAAAAAAGGCACCATTAAAAGCTCCATGTTACAGGTCGCACAGAGTGATCATGTGAATGAAAGCAAAATGTGTGGAAATCACAGCTGAAATAGCTTCTTATTGCTGTTTGACCCTCATGCCTGTGCTACACAGTGTATGGAAAAGACTGCCATCATGGCTGCCTTCTGTCATCCACATGAGATACTGCAAGTGTAGCGGAGCACATCTGAAAAGGAAAAGGGTGTTTCAAAGTCATGTATCCCCTTTTGGCATGCCAGGGGAGAATGAGAGAAACTTCTGCAGGCTTTATAGTCACACCATACTTAAGTTACTGGATGAGATAGAAGATGATCTGGAGCCAAAAAAAAACCCCAAAACAAAACAAAGCCACACATCCCTGCAGTAACAAAGCTCCTTTCCAGCCGGCATATCCATCCTGTTCCTGTGCTCTGTGGCGCAGTCATTTCATGTTTTGTCATTGTCTCTGCTTCTAAAAGCCAGCTGCACACAGAGTCCATACATGGCATATCCCCATCAGCGTGCCCTGCTGGAAACCTGACGGGGATTTTATAATATAGTTGTTTCCAAATGTGCTGGCTTCAATTGACTGCACACACCAACACTTGAGCACACACAGTATAGTGAAATGCAAAGCAAACACACTGCAGTTTGCTTTACACCAGATCATCATATATTCTAACACTTACCATCTTTATATAGCTCGCTGCTGTACCTAATGTGTACTGTTGTAAAGCAGATTCTAAGCCTGCACGTGCAAATGGGAAATTACACAGGTGATGAAAGAGCACGACAAAGTATGCACCGCTCCCTCCCCCACCCTGTTAAGGCCCTTATCACTCCACTTCCGTTTTGAGTGACACTCAATTTGAAGTGCCGGTGATGTATTGGACAGGGCCATTCACAGGTGAGGATCTGGGTTGAGAGAGGATAAAAATTGAAACAGCTCTGGAATGCACCTCTCCCTATCATCAGTTTATATTGACATGCTCCATCATCAGCCAGCTGAAACCACATATATTACGTGCGCTGGGTAGTGTAATTATATATCACCAATGTTCCAAAAAGGATATATCTGCGTTTCTGAAAATAACACTGAATCACTGTGTTGAGAATTGAACATCCTGCAAAGTAAATACCAACATGCATAGATAGAACTGACTTTTACATTCACATTCTGACAAAATCATATTTCATTAGGCTTCAAATTTTGCCACAAGGGGGATGAAGCTATCAGATTTTTCAGACTTATCACGGCATTCATCAGGAGCAGACACAGCCATGAGGTGCACAGGTGCATGTACATGCAAAAGCGTATTGTGCTGCCTCAGTGGAATATAAAATCCATCACACGGTGGTGTAAAACTATTGAATTGAAATTGGTGACCTGGGTTTAAATTTCACCAATGTAGTTCTAGAGTGCAATTACTATTGAATACACATTAAATAATTACAACACAAACATAATAATAGTCATTTACCCTGAATTATTATACAGGATATTTGAGTGATTATGGATTTATTATTAACAAAGTTCCCATTCTTTAGGAAGCTTGTGTGTGTGTGGGTTTGTATTGTTGCATTGGGCTTTATGAGGACCGCAAAGATATATTGTAAGTAAGCAATATAAACAAGAGAAGTATAAAAAGTATTAACAATTCACTAGAATAAAAGTTATAACAATTTAAATAGAAAAAACATAAACGCAAGGCTATAAAGTATTAACAAATCAACAAGAGGAATATGAAAATATGAGAACAATATATACATTATGGACAGATACAGTTGAAAAAGATGAGGTGAAATGAAATTGAAATTAAATTAAATAAAATATTGCACAGTGTAATGGCCTAAGAAATGAAATATTACACAGTCTAATGACATTATTGCACAGAAATATCAACACTTGGGGAAAGGGACTTGTGTAAATAAACAAATTAAGAGATTTAACTATAGCTGCCAACATAGCAAGCAATCACATCAGTTATGACACAGCTGCTGAGACCAAGCATTTGCTAACAGATTTGCTGGAAGAACTTAATAAACTTGTAATGAATGTACATGAGATTGTTCTGGAGGCCTTTCATGCCCACAGTGCTGAAGACATGCTTGATGTAGCTTTAAAGGTTTAAAGCAGCAAATAATTCTGCTGTTATAGTGTTTAAGCTGCCAGTTGGAGCTGTCGATTTGCCGGCTGTGGGAAGTGCTAAGGACTGCTAGAAGTATCTCCCTTCTTCACTCTATTGCTTTCATTGCTGCAACAAACCAATTTCCTCGATGTCCTTCAGTGAGCTTACATGTTACATTATCTTGACCCCGACACAAAGCAAAGCTGTATGGCCTCTTAGAAATATATACAGAAATCTATAGAGAAGGATTTGGAGTTAGATTCCCAGGGCTTGAATACTATTCTTTGCAATGATTAAGCGGAGCATATTATCTGTTATAATTCAGTTTTCTCATTAACAATGCGAGAACCCTAATGGTTTTAATCCATGCTGGCCGTGTGGCTCTGGGGTTGGTAATGTCAGTCTGTTGTCACCATCTGGGTTCAAACTGAAATATCTCAAAAATGGTGGAATGGATTTTCATGAAATTTGGTCCACACATTCTCGGTGGAGTTTCGGGGTTGTAGTGGGTTAGTTGCCCCTTCTTGTGCACAAGATGACACCAATGGTTCTGTTTTTGTGAAGTCAGGAGCATGGCCCAATTGCAGTCAAATGTGCCCTACCCAATGCATCAGAAGTGTTTTATCTTTTGATAATTTCATGAGCACAGTGTGGGATGAGAAAGGATGCATTATCATACATTATAGTGTGTGTATATATATATATATATATATAGTGTGCTAAAGACCGACAGTCATGGCCAATCACATCGACTACTTTCATCTTGTGTAAATACATGCCTCTTCCCTTCGTGATGCGTTAATAGTTTGGGAAGCCTGTAAAGAATTCTCTTCATAAAAAATATATTGTGTAGTCCGTATTGTGCAGCATTTCAAATATGAATACAGCAGCTGAAATGCACTGCCAAGAGCATATGACAACTCTTTTTAGTTGAATTCATGTTTGTGGGCATGTTGAAGGTCCAGTGGTCACTTGTCATAATTTGTAGTTAATTACTGTAGTGTCTTAAAAAATATAAAAGGTAGTTTAATCCAGTTAGATTTGACTGTTTTATATGTTCAAATAATTGGACACGAGCTAGGAATGGAACTGTTGCCTCTTTAATCTTTGTATTGGTATTAATCCACAAATAGATTTTTAAAATAACACAAACTGTGTTTGTGGGAGCACTGCTCTAAAATTGAACCAGAGCAATCCCTGTCATGTCATGTTGCATCATGTTGGTGTTTGGCAAGCCACCAAGATACCAAAGTGATGCAGGCAAAAAAAAAAAAAAATCATAATGCATCCTTGCCAACACCAAAATAGAGCCCTGGGATTCCGGTTCAACAAAACAGAAAACACTGGATTTACAATGTAAATTCAGCAAAATGTGTCTGGGGGTGTACAGTTTTTTTTTCTTCTGTGGCCTATTTTTAGTTGGTTTTAGAATAATGGAGAAATATGTTATTTTATGTTATTTTCTGCGCCATTGTTTTGCATTGGCCGCTTATTTTTGAGCAGCTCCTCTAAACTTTTAGCTGAGGCCTGTAGAAAGTATAAAATCTTATATTTGTTTATCCTTCAAATTTCCTATATTTTTTACACTTGAATCCCAACAGAACAATGCACCCATGACCACTTGATGAAAAACTATTTTAAAAAGTAATATGATATCTCCACAGTGTTTCACTCTGGCCAGTGGAGCCTCATGTTTGTTTTTGTGCCATATTGGATTTTACACACATATTCATGGTCCCTAGAGGATGAATAAGTCTTTGGTGATCCCCTGCCATTTTTATAGCGCCAGTGCAAGGTAAATTATTTCGTTTATCCAGTTGAATATCTTGATGGATTTACACAAAATGTAGTGCCAAGATGAATCAGAAGATGAATCGTAATGAAGTTTGTGCTCTTTTTATCTAGCATTACTTGCTCTACTATTTTGAAAAAAAAAAAAAAAGTTATTAACAAACTTTAGCCAAACTGCTACAGGATTAAGATAAAGAGGTGAATCTTTATTTCTCTGAAAGTCCCTGTGGTCATTTCTATAGCACTGTGGATTGGTTTTAAACCTGCTTATTATTTAACCTGGATTCTGCCATCGCTAACTGCTTCAGTCACAAAGCCTTGCTTAAGTTCAGGGGATCCTTTGATTCAGACCAAGTTTATGCAGGGATAGAATTATGTATGTGCATGAAAAAAGGCTTTTTCTAAAACAGTCTGTAAATTGGAAGGCTGTGGCAGTTCAGTTAATACGTTTGATAGGCAATCAGCCCAGTATTGGCTCAGAGTGCGCTGACAGCCCGCTAGGTGTTTGCTGTCAGTGTGTGTTTCTGTCTGTGACAAACTAATTAAATAAAGTACAAACTGGAATATCTTTACAGACAGTCCTCACTTTTAGACGGGGCAGGAGACAATCTGAAATGACATTTTCACCGGTGAGTCTCCCTTCTGCCTGCCCGTCTCTCTGACCTGAGATGAATTGCCTACCAGAGAAGAAAAATACATCATTACAGAGTTCAGTTCAAATATGTGGTGGTTGCATCCAACTAGGGGCTATTTTCTCTGCCCCGGCCCACTCTTCATACATCTGTGACTAACTCATTGAGACAAGACATCTCCTGTCATGCATATTCACTGGGCATCAATCTCCACAATCCTCTCACTCTAATGCTGTCTCCCTCCCATGCTCGCTGAAATAGGGCTTTGTCAATACCAATGAGAGAAAACCCAAGAAATCCCCGGGGGGTGCTTCATGTGTTTTAAGCTGTCTATCTCCTCTCTACCCGTTCCTCCCTCCTCTCTATTAATCACTCCAAATTCCATTAAACATTTTGAAAATCCGATGTTTCGTTCAGGTAGAGTTTAGACAGAAATAGTAATTGATGACTCAAATGGTCTGAGGCTTAGTTTGGCTGAACAGTCGGGCGAAATAATGATTCTTACTGCTGAAGTCAGCCAAATACGGCACCTTCCCCTCGTGTATCCAGATGTTGCTGCATATTGTTAAGCATGTATAGACCAGAATTATATATTCCAACAGTAAGCGTTTCAACCACGGCTTCAGCTGCTGCTCTCACAAGTGCTGATCCCTAATTACACATATAGCCATTAGCAGTATCTTAATTCCAACCTTAAATCTTTCCTCCTGTGACCTCGCGAGCAAATCTCCCCTCCAGTGATCTTGCATTGCTACTTCACAAGACAACGGAAAGACAAACTCTTAATCATTTGCAGAATCACAGGTTTACCGTGACCTCATTCATTCTTCAATCAGCTCAGCTTGATATAAGTCTGACTGGTATGGGACTGATGATGAACATGTTCCAACCTGTTGTGTTTGCAGTTCATTTTGGATGCTTACAATGAATCAAACAGAGGGCCGTTCCTTTCTGTTGGTTCATCTTACATTGAGGTGTTTTTCTCTCTCTGCCTCTTCTAATGAGCTATTTATCAGATGCCCTGTTAATGAGTAGCAATCCTGGCTTTCACCACCTTTATCATTCAGCTCATCTTGAGTGAAAATTAAACTCACTTCATTGACAGTGAGAGTGTTGCTGGGAGATATCATCACAGACCAGGCTGCACCACACTGCACTCCCATGGAAGGCCAGCTCTCAGCATGGTGACTTCAACTAGGCTTTGATTATTTTCATGTGAGACACTTTTTATATATATTTAATATCTGACTCACACCCATTGCTGCTTCTGCAACAGCATATGCTGACATACTAAAGTACAGGATACCTCATGACCTCCTTGACCTTCCAGGTAGCTGCTAACAAAACCACCATGTGAAACCAGCGTAGGCTCCTGTGCTGCCTTTTGGCCCTTGGGCACAGGGATCAGCAGGGGCCATCGTGGGTGGATCTCATATTTCATATTGATAAAAATGCAGTGCTGTGTGTGGTCCCATCTCAGATACTCCCATCCCATCACTCGGATATAACTGGAGCTCTATGAGAAGATGCTTAGCCCCCCGCCTGTGTCATCAATAAAGATAGATAGATGCACTCATAGAAGTGGACTTACTCATCAAAGCTGCATCTTTGTATCCTGTATTTATCTGCCTCAGTTAAAATAGGCACTATTAATAGTTAAGGTGCCGTCAGCCAGCCTTCAGTCAGGATAAAGAGTACAGGCTGAATTTTTCAGCACCTCAAATTTATTCACCTCCCCAAACCACCATCTCTCTCTCTCTCCTCTTTTTAGCTCCTGAAATACTTAAGGACTTTAAAAATGTACGCAAATGTACTAGAAAATGTGGCTTTTCTTTAGAGGAATACTTGATAATGGGTACCTGACATGTAGCATTGCAAATGACTACTATCATGTCACAACATCCACTGTCTTGGGACTTCAACTGTGGCCCTGATGGGGTCAGAGGAGGGCAAACCAATGCCATAGAATAGTAACGAAGGTCGTCTTCAGTTCTGCACTCCACTTACAAAGATCTACCATCTTCTCTGAGGTTTGGAATGTGTTAAAATAGAAGGCGCTGCCTTTATTGCACATTGTGCAGTATATAACATGGGAGAGGTCAGCCGGTGTTTTTGTACAGAAATGCTCTGAGTTAAATTTAGAAAGTCAGAGAGTTTAGCAGCTGGCGACAGAAGCATGTCGCTGCCCACAGATATTTTCATCTTCTTTTATTGTCCGGTACATTTTCAATCCAATAGGCACTGTTAAAAAGCAAAATTCAAAACTGTCTTGTTCCATGGTCCACACAGGTTCCAACATTAGGTCTGTGGGAACATGGCTGGTGACTTTGACTCCATTCTGTTGGTGATTCATTGGTCTATGACAAAATTGGGTACTAATTATTTTTAATTAATGTTTTTGATATTGATTGTGTTGCTGCTCATGTTACCCAGCAGCCCAGTAGCCCTTTTATCACCTATGCTATAAAAATGAATATGTTGCTTAAAACAAGATATTGCTATGTTCACCAGGTTTTTTGTTGAGCAGTTATTCTGTTGGTTTATCAAAGTTTTTGACGAAAAACAGCTCCTTGCTGCAGCTTGAAAAAAAGTTGACGAGAGCTTTCACGGAAGCAGAGTAGACTTTTTATGGGATTACATGTTTTTGTATGTGTCTCAGATAAGTCACACAGTCTGCTCTCTGATCAAAATAAACCATGATGATGATAAATACCCACTTCAGCTAACGCCATTTATTCGCCATCTACAAATAGAAATGTTGATCTGCCTGTCAGTTTTTCAGACTGAAATACCTACAGCGACTACAAGACTACAGTAACCAGTGCTAGATAACTATAGTTAATATGATAACATGCCAAACTAAGATTGTAAACATGTAAACATTAAACCTGCTTAACATAAGTCTGTAACATTCATACAGACTCACATAGCCACTTTTATGGCTGTAGACTTGTAGCCTTGATTCTGTCTGAAGCACCTGAGCCATGGATATCAGATCTCTCTGCTCTGATCCTGGTCTAAATTTGACTGCTAACATAGATCAAATGCTGGACTTCAGACTTAACACAGTTTTGCTCATGAGGAAATAAACATGAAAATGAAAAAAAAGTTGTGACAATGAAACGTGATTAGGTTTAGCATGAAGAAAATTGAACTGTGGTCAATTCAGTGATAATTTCTAGTAGCTTCTATATTGGCACCAGGAGTTATTTATGCTCAGTTGAGTTATATATATTGAAACATATTTTTTATTTATTGACGACTCATGTAGTTCATATTGAGTTGTATTTATTGGTTCTCTTGTTAGTGCTAATCTTACAATGCGTACCAGGGCAGCAGTGTTTCGAGCAAATTGCTCTTTGTTTGCAAAGCTGGAAAAGCTCTCCCAACGCAGATTCCCGCTGCTGTTAGTGGCTGAATGTTCAGCCTGGTGCTGCTCAGCTGAGATTTGTGCATGAAAAAAGAAAACTTAATGAAAACCCTGAAAGGCCTTTATTATCCAACGAGGGAGCAGAAACAAAACGGGCAAAACAATTTATTCTGTTTCTCAGCACATATAACACAAAATCAATATGCTCCAAACAAAATCCTGGGCTCACTGTCCCTGTTGTGCAATTACGTATGTAAGTCAAATGCAATCATTGGGCAATTACCTACGTCCACTTTCCCTACATGAATTCCAAGATGAACATTGTTGGGTAATTTTTACAGCACTCTGACCGACTCAAAAACTTAATGAAGCAGGCGCGACCCCCAGCCAAACAAATCAACACTGAGGACATTGGGGGGGAATGTGGAGTCCAAACCTATGCAATGAATAAGATGCTTATGCTCATGGAGTGCAAAATGGGAGGTAATAGCTGGTGTTGCAACACATCTAAGAAAAAGAGAGGGTTGAGCACAGTCAAGCTGTATAACGTAGGGCCTAATGCAATAACCAATACAATCATTCAACAAATTCTACCTCTGTGAAGCCTGTTATGTCCAGTTTTTGTTGAGACAGCCAAACAGGTGTAGAGTCAGCATAGTCATTTGTGAGGGTTGTAGTTAGTGCTGTCCTCAATTGGTTCAGGTGTTTGTGTTCTGTGTGCAGGAGACTGAAGAAAAAAAAACCCTGTTATTTTAAGAATACCGATGATACACTACAGCTGCTTTTACTTTTCCCACCATATCATACAGCAGAGCCTCATTTTACCATTTGAGTTCGTGTTACATTGCTGTTGAAGTAATGGCTTTCTGTCATTTAAGCATAGGTGTCCTTGATGTAAATGATCAGTGATGGCTTTATTCAGACATGCAGGACAATTACAGACAAAGCTGTGTGCTATCTGACACTTGTGTGCATCAGGGAGTGGCGTAGTGGAAAAGTAAAGGGATCATGGTGGGAGAGGTTTCACTTCTTTCACGCTGCATGACTGATGGATTTTAAAACTTATTTTGAAGTCTTAAATAATGACAACTGTGTACACAATGGACGCCCACCCTCTCTTCTTGCCAGTGAATTTCCCATTAAGTTTTTGCATCAATTTCTTTCCATTTTAAAACATCTGACAGTGACTGACAAGATTGAATTACATTAGAGAATATAGAACTTCTGAAGGGAATTGCTGTGAATCAGTTGCAGTACAAAGTAGGAAAGAGTGCGAAACAGATATGCTTGATCCAAATAATTGGGAAGTGGCACATGTGTGCAATACAAAATTTGAAGTACAGGCAAGTTTACATAGTTTAATTAAAACATTTTACTGATTATGTCCATGATATTATTTTGCATTTCAACCAGGAGAGACGAGTTTGAGACAAAGGATAATTTATTATGACATAAACATCGATAAGCAACTTGACAGAGAGTCTTTGGCGTTAACTCTGGGGGGAGACGACATGATTGAATTAATACAATCTGAGCCAGCGCAAGAGAACCCCCCCAGAGTCCTGCACTGGTGGTGGTGGTGGCAAATGGAGGCTGAGAAGCCGGATGGGTGATACAATTTCAATTCAATCTTATTTGAAATAGCGTCAAATCACAATGAAAGTCATCTCAAGCACTTTACAAACAGAGCGGGTCTAGACTATACTCTTTAAAAAGACTGATAGAGGCCCAACAGTTCTCATCACGAGCAGCACTCGGCGACGGTGGCGAGGAAAAAATCCCTTTTAACAGGCAGAAACCTCGGACAGAACCAGGCTCAGTGATGGACAGTCATCTGCCGCGACTGGTTGGGCTGGAGAGAGACAGAGAGACAGACAGGGGGGAGGGGAGGACATGCAATACTACAATCCATAGATGATGATAGTGATAATAAAGAAATTGAACGAAGACGCGTGCAGTCGGAGGCCTGCGAACAGGGGTCTGGACTCTGCAGCTCCAGTGATGCACGGACTCTTAGATGTGGAAAGGGTGACTGCAAGGTGGTGATGGGGAGGTAGAGGGGTGCGCGGATCATCGGCGAGCAAGCGCTAGGGCAGAGAGCAAACGTAATTTAAAAGGAGAGCACAAGAATGATTGGTTAGCAATGAGGGAGTGTCACCGTGCTATTGGATGGGAGAGAACAGCTGGAGAGTCAGCTGATTGCGAGTGACCGCCCTGAACACTTGCAGGGGAAATGAGCATGTGCAGTAGGAAGATGAGAAATAGATTGTGTGTTTGAAGCATAGATGTCTTCCTGGCTGAACTTTCGCTAGAGCTTCATATAAAGATGAAACATGAATGTGTTTATTTTTGGCCATTCAGCGCACCATGCTGTAAAGACAACACCGACATCTCAGTCATGTTTTGGGTTACCTGGTACATGTAAGCAAACTATGTTTCTTGAAGCATCTGTTTTGGCGTTCACCAACTTCTGAGGGAAATATCCATATTCTTTAGCTGCTAAATACTCTAACTAACTTTGCTTGCCATTTGCTGCTAAGCAGATGGTGGAGCGTGAGTTTTTCCACTGAAAACAGTTGCCGTCTGCATCATCTAGCTACACTTCAACCAGCTAATGGAGTATAATGAATAATGCATTAAAGCATAAGTAATAATATTCCAGTAATATAATTTATAATGATCTGACACTCATCAGGGCCATTTTTCTGCAAAAAGAGTATTTTCACTTTTGGAACTTTAATTACACTGACATTACAATACTATATTTTTACTTGCATAGTGTTCAGTTTTGAGTGCTTACTCTAAATTTGATTTAAAATTGCTTTTAAAATTATTTACACTGTACTATTGCTGCTTTTACTTACAAACATACATACATTCAATGCTGTTGCAGAGAACATTAAATTTGAGAGGGGCAGAACTAAAACAATGAGCTCCACAGAACGGAGAGGATCCACAGCATTGATAATACTCATCACTACAAATGACATCTATTAGTATGCATAGCCAACTGATCCATTGTCAATATAAGAAAAAAAAAATTGATTAGAGCAGCTTCAGGTGGGGGCTCAATTCATTTCCATTTGCTCTAATGCTGTATATAATGGATATAGATTCATTCATCCATGCAGATGTCTGGGATCCATTTATCCATCCATTATCTATAACTGCTTATCCTGTGGGGGACTGATGTCAATCCCAGCTGACACTGGGCAGGAGGCACTTAAAGACAACCATTCACGCTCAACAATATACGGAGCCAATGTTCGTCTAGATTTTCCATGTAGTTGCTTTTTTGCTTTTGTTTAGTTCTTTTCCTTGTATAGGTTGATCAGACCTTGCCAACTTGAAATCGGCTCTGAAAACAGGTTAACTTTTGTTTTCACTGGTCTCCAGGGTAAAAGATTGTTTGACTCATCCATCAGCCACAGTCTCCTGCCTATGTGGGCTTTTGACTCTTTATCCCAGGTCACCTGACATTCTGCCTGGTATTTGGATGCATCTCTTTTCATAAGCACTGCATGTCATACAGTTATGTTATTTGTATGCAGTTTGAAGAGACTGAGTTTCTAAAAGAGGCTTATGTCTCTATTTTGAAAACAGTAAAGGAGATGTAAGAAATAAGCACAGACTCCATGCAGACTGGAGTGAACAAACCACACCAGGTTTTTTCTTTTAATATTCAGTGGCTTTGCATCATTATAGTTCTATATAAAACTGCTGCTTAGATCTTTCATGTGTTCAATTGAAAGCACTGCTTGTTCTCCTAACAGGTCCTGGTAGAAAAAGCTTCAAATGTGTTAAAAACCTGTAGTGTGTCCTCAGCTCACCCACATGACAGTATGTTCTATCTCAGCTTGACAGACACAGCAGACAGGGCCTTCTTCCACTGGCAGGTGAATATGAAACCTGTCCTCCGAGACGTCATTCTTTTCCTTCTCTTTCCTCACTTCTTTTTTTTTTTATTCCATATTTAATCATATAACCTCACAAAGATCAAGCTGTCTTTTTCAAAATGCCTGAACCAAAAAAAAAAGTATCCTTGTGACAAAGAAGATGCATAATAGGAACGCTACGCAGTCTAAAGCCCTAAATGCTGTATTTGTCCCTCAAGGCTGCAATGCTTACAACACACAGTATGAGGATTAGAGGATTGATGAAACATACTACAATACTCAAATATTTATTTCTTTATTTATTCAAATAATGGCTGGGTCTAAACTCAAAGCTGACAGCTGTCATGAGCAAATAATCCCAGTCGCTCATAAAGACCTAAATCAATAATCTTCAAAGTATGGAGAAATAACTTCGATTTAAAGGGCTTGAATTGAATGTTCTGTTGTTCAGCTAAATTAAAGTCAACAGTTCCTGCAGATGTTTCGCAGTAAAAGCCCTCTTGAACAGGGCAATGACCTGCTGGAAATCTTTAAAATGATTAATCCAGGTAATTCTGATAACATCTGGATTTTGGAATTGTTTTATTTTGAAAAATGAGATAACAAGCCCTCAGGAAGGACCAAGGGATAAGCCCTTACATGATATATTCTCTTGGGACTATGACATGTCACAGCACACTCGCTGGCCAAAGTTAACCTTGATCTTTTGGCTGAGTACTGCATTTCACCCAGAAGAGGCGAGTATGTAAAGAGAGATAATTTATTACAACAAATGACACTGATGATGATATTAATATCAAAACTTGACAGAGAATCTTTGGTGTTTTGGACTCAGGATAAACCCCCCAGAGTCCTGGCACTGGTGGTGGTGGTGGTAATTGGAGGCTGGGTGACCCGAATGGGTGACTCGATTTAAATTCAATCAGTATTATTTGAATAGTGCCAAATCACGACAAAAGTCATCTCAAGGCACTTTACGTACAGAGCAGGTCTAGACCATACTCTTTAAGAATTACTGCTAGAGACCCAACAGTTCCCATCATGAGCAAGCACTTGGCGACAGTGGCGAGGAAAAACTTCCTTTTAACAGGCAGATCACCGGCATTAAAGAGCATTAAAAGGAGAGCACAAAGATGATAGGCTAACAATGAGGGTGTGGGACCGTGCTATTGGGTGGAAGAGAACAGCTGGATTGACAGCTGATTACCGGTGACAACCCTAAACAGTGGCCGGGAAATGAGCGTGAGCATGTGCAGCAGGAAATGAGGAGCAACTTGTGAATGAAAGCGTTAACGTCTTCCTGGCTGAACTTGCGCTACAGCGTCATTACATGGGAAGGGTTAGAGATTTTCTGAGAAGCATAAACATGTCTGTCTATCTAATGGATTTAAATGTTCTTGTGTAAAGTGTAAAGTGGGCTTGCCATCCATAGACCCACTCAATAGTGAGGTAAACATCATTAGAGAGTCATAATAGAAAGTATAGATGTGGAGTGCATGGAGTCTATGAGCAAACAGTGAATGAGTATGAGATACATTCTCCATGTGTCCCGTGTTGTTAGATGACAGGTAAACATATAAACCACATTAATAACATACAAGTGTGGTAAACTGCTCCCAATAGCTTTCAGTGTATGAGCAACATTCCTCTCTAATCCACTCTGAATAAGGCTGGATTATACCTTTTGTGTGTATTGAGCTGTATTATGGCAAAGCTACGAGTGTCTGGAACACACTGAGCGTATGGATGAGCGCTGGAGAAACAGATTAAGCTGCCAGAGTGGTTTGAGAAGTGAATACTTGTCACATATGGAATGAACTGTAGCCAAGTGAATCTAAGCTGACCAGGGACACTGTCCTCTGTCTGTGAGGAAACTTTTTGCAGTCATGTTGAAGCAGCCGATGAGGGTTTGACACTTTTTCCTGCCAAATTCTGTCTTTATTATTTATCTTCTTATTTTAAAATACAACATGTTCGAGGGGTTAATTCTGAGACTGGTTTTATTCTCCATATGCCTCCTGCATATCATCTGTAGCTATAGAATCTTTTTCACTGCTACACCCACTTGACACCCACTTGCACCCCCCTGCTGAGCCTGCTGACCCTGGCGTGCTGAGTTCACAGGACTGTCTGTGCGATGTGGAAAACTGGATGTCTAAAAAAATCTCCTTCAGCTTTACTCCAGTGCTACAGAAATCCTTGTCATTTGGTCTCAAATACTGCTGCACACTGAATCTGCCTGTGCCTTGTTAGACCACATGAGGCCTTTTGCGACAATATCTTGGTGTTTTGCTTAATCATAATTTATGTTTTGATCAGCAAACCATGAAGCTTGCTCACTCGCATGATTTTGTCCCCTCACATTTAGATTATTACAACAACCTCTTTACTGATCTTGAAAAAAAAAGATCTATTGATTTAATACAACGTGCAGAGAAGTCAGCTGCCAGGCACACATATCAATGATTTAGCCTCCTTACCTTGGCTCCCAGTATGTTTTATAATGGATTTTAATATATCATTGATTACCTTAAAGACTCTTTGTGGCCTTGCTTCTTGCAGGTTAACATGCATGCAAAGCTTCAATAACTGGCCACACTCAAACGATGCCCCACTTTTTCCTGTCTACCTGAATCCATACACGTCAGGGGGAAAGTCTGTCCAGACAATGATGGATGTGCTGTAGGTGTCTTCACTGCAGGAAATGACTGTCATAAGAGCCCCCCCCCCCACTCCTTCTCTCCATGTCTCGTTGTGACCACCTCACCCACTCCTGAGTGCGGGGATGAGCACGTTCAGCCTTGATGTGAACAATGCAGAGGGGATTACCGTGTGGCTGAGAGCAGCCTGACTCAGCTCACTCCCCAGAGCCTGGCTGGACTCGCAGCAAGCGCTGTCATGCACGCTCCTCAGTCCACAGTAGTTTTATTGTTTTATCAATATTTAATGATATAAATGCTCTCCAAAGACTGCGCCGTCACTCTCTAGAGGCTTAGCTGGATATTCAGACATCTGAGGTTTAAAGGCAAAGCGAGAACATGGGGAGTCATTGATTTTTACGTGAAATTTAAAAGCAACACTGCGTTTGGTTTCGGGTTCGATGGCCTTACTGTAAAACAACACACGCTGGGGAAAAAGACACTTCTCACCACAAGCACTAATGAAATGCTGCGTGTCAGGTGTGTTGTTTGAAAATTCTACATGATGGCTGGTCCTTCACGACACAGCTTCTGTGGCGCTTCTTCATTTTCATATATCTCTGTTTCACAGTTTTACTGTCGGGAAGAGAGAAGCTTTGGCACCAGCGTCAACTTATACTCACTGTAAGGATGATAAGAGATAAACACATGAGAGCTGGAGTAAGACACTGCTTAAACGCTGTCTCAGTAAAAAGCAAAAGTAACGCCCACTGGATGCACAGTAGAATCATGTTGTTTATGTCTTCCTGGATCACACCGTGCAGTCAAACTGGTTGCCCGTGGCCACGTCACTCACGGTGATGTGAAGTGACTCCAGCTGTGGCTGCAGGCGTCTCCAACCCTCCAGGAATGCTGCTGAAGTACGGGTGAGGATCTCAGCAATGAAAATGTCACTAGAAGTCATAGTCTCTTATTTGTTTGCTGAAAGTGTTATGTTCCCCTTTTCCTGAACGTTAAAGGTGGTGGAAGTACATTAGGAAACATAATAGATTTCTACAGGGTTCACTGTTATTACTTTGCAAAAACTTTCCATGAAGTCTATCATGGTGGAGCAATGGTAGTTCAGTTCTCTTTGTGAGAAACATGTGGATTTTTAATTACAAATAAATGCTACATGCACTGCTTGCTGAAGGTATGGTAGGACTCGATTGCAACACACCAAAAAACAGAGATAGTCAATAAAGGGTTGTGTTTGAAGAAATCACTCTTGTCAGGCTGGTGTTGACCAGAATCAGATAAAAAAGGAATGTAGAGACAGATTAGGAACAGAAGGCTGAGGCAAATCCTGGGATACAACTGTTCTTGATCAGGTTGGTCAAGAACAGCCAGATTCGGCAACAGAGATTGAAGATTTCTGGAGAGTCTGGCATGATGTGAAGAACAACCACAAACAATGGCAAATGAAGAGGTGGTGCTTAAAGTGCTGCTTGGTGACTGAATACAGCTGAGTGCACAGGTGAGCTGATGAGGTGGGCGTGGCTGACAGGTGAGGTGAGGCAGAGGCAGGGTCAGTGGAAAAGTACTGATGGGCAGAACTGTGATAACCTACAGAATAATGCAGGCTCAATGACAGACATTGCCAGTATATAGCATGGATAAAGTGCATATTCTTTTTTTAATTGATTTTTTACCAAAACAAATCAAAGGATTGTTACCCCATGCAACAATATGCAAATGAGACACTGCATTATTACACTATTTACTGCTAACAATGAGGGCCTCTAGCAGTCTGGTAGTTTAAAAATGCTGCCACTAGAAGATAAAAAGTACAGTGTTTGTGCTGTAAATGGTCATTAATCATTTATTTAAGAATCAAATAAATATAATAAATATCCTGTCATGTGAAGGATGATGACAGCCATGTTGAGCTTTTGAAGTCAATCAGTCATAAAATAAATGAAGTAGAGTTCTTTAAAATTTCTTTTTCCTTCTTTCCAAAGGATCAAATTTTTCCTCTCCATTACACTAGCATTGGCTCTGACACCTACAATGTCAAATAGATCTGTGATCATAGCGTCTGCTGGAGGAAATGTCCATTTCTTGCTCTTGATCAAAATGTGATCTGTAGTCTTTTCGGTGATATCAGCGCTGTAGGAAAGTCCATATCTATGTTGATGCTCCCTATCACTGACATATTACGTGTTAGCTCAAGTGCTCTTCTTGACCTGTTTCCAAGGACCTTTTTCATTAAGGTCAACACAACAGTTGATGTGCACCACAGCTGGGCCCATAGGTAGCACTCATTTGATTTTAGGATAGGTCAAAGCAGATGTTCCTGCTGAGGTGAAGCCACAGAGAGCAGCGCAACAATGATTTTCTGTCGTCGCTGTGAGTTTGTTTATTTGGTCTTTAACCTGATGATTTATAGACAATTTAAAAATGTGGGGGAGGATGCATACGCCAAAGCTTGCCAAGAAAATTCTACAGATAACAGTGAGACCCAGCAGCCAGGCTGGATGTTGTTTCTGAAAGTGTCCTGAAACCGTTTGCTTCAAGATGCTCTGTAGTCCAGCAACACACAGAATGCACTGTGCAGTTCTGCTTCATGATGGAGCATAGTAACAACTCCCACTGTTCTTCTTAACATAATAGAGATTATAATAAGAGCACAGACCACTGGCCGTGTACACTAACTTATGAAAGACCCTTACATACACATACACCACCCTCAAGCAATCTACACACACCACATATGCTGGAAAGTGTGTTGGTTATTTTGTTAAATAACGTTAAGCCCATTTAAATTATGTTCTGTTTCTGTTCCTTTTTGCATCCTATATACAGTAAATTATACATTATTCAAGGTCAAAACACAAACTGTACAGTATATGAATAATTGAAAACAGCACACTACAACTAAACATGAAAGAATACACTCGTGAATGCAGTGCAGAGACACAGTTACAAGCACACAGAAAAACACATAGCATAGAGTTATTTCACATTGTTTTTAAATGTAGGCCGACTCTTATATGAATGACTCCACGGCTCTGGGCACATATCTACTTTGACCTTGCATTTTCTTATTGCATTCATCCTGTGTATGTTCAATCATACATACATAAAATATATTTCTGATAATTAGGATATGAAACATTCCCTTTGTTATCATTTTGCTGTGAGTATAACCTTTTTTTCTTGACATGTGAAAATAAAATTTAAGATAAAATGATGAAATAAATAAATAAGCTCTGTGGTGGAAGGATGACTTCTCATTTGAGTTGCAGTGTGTCCTTGAAGCAGCTCAGATCATCAGCTGATAAGTTTCTGTAGGTGGCACTCTTTGCCAACTAGCAAGCTCTCGTTCTGTTTACAGAATAGGACAATGCTTATTAAAGCTACTTCAACATTTTTGAAGATGCACCACCACAGTGCCAGCACTTTGTCTTTGATGTAGCATTGAAAAATCGGGGGCTAAAGTCTAAGCTGCAGTGTGTTTCCTCTTCAAGGCAACACTCAGGAGGCTTGTGTTCACAGTTAGGGCAAAGTTATAGAGACTTTGGTGATCTGAGGGAGCCTGGTTCACTCACACACACTTCAAGCATCAAGGCAGAGAAGAACAAGAGGGGGCACTTGCTGCGCGCTGTGGATTCTGCTCTGGTTTCAGGATTATTATGCATTCAACACTCCGGTAAGATGAAAATAGCAAAAAGAGAAACTTCTTTTCATGTTAGTCATAGCTCAGAGTGTAATTCATCATTCATGTTCTCCCCATTTATGACTACAATAAAGGACTACTTGCATACAGTATGATGGCTACTACAGTGGTAGGATTTGGTATTGGAATATGTTCCTTTCATTAGATCAGTAAAACCAAAAAATAAACTTTCTACTGATGTTTTTTTTCCTGCGCTGTGCTTTATCATAAATGACCATAAGCCATGGATATTCGCCCATTCTAGAGCTCTGCAATCAAACTCATTTGGCCCCAATAAATAATCACATCTCAATAAATAATTTGCAGCATAAAGTCTCTAGTGTCACGGTTTCAGTTCTTAACTGGACCCAAGAGCGAGACACAGACCAAACCAAAAGAGGTGACCAACAAACAGGAAGTGCAGGTGGTATCGAGTTGCTTCAGTGGTTGAAGGTAGGTAGGTGGGTGCTGAGGCTGGACGGCAGAAGGACATGCTGGAGAACAGGAACACACTGGAAACGCTAGAGGAAAAGAAACACTGGAGAACCAGAGCCACAGACAGGGAGCATGGGAAGGGGCTGTATGAAGAGAGGGAGGGACGATCTGGCAGCTTGCAGGTTTAACCAGAGAGCTTTTAAAGCTGCCAGTCGCTAGGTGAGGGACAGCTGAGAGAAGGGAGAGGGGGCCCCAGCACCTGAAGACCACACCTCCAGCCACTGAAGCAAAAGCCTGAACAAAAAGACAAAACCAAAAACACTGGAGTATCTGACTGAAAATGCACTGAAACTAAACTAGTAAAACACAAGAGAAACAAAACCATGACATCTGGCTTGGGTCAGGTTCATGTTTGGTTATTTTCAAATGCACTCTCTCGCTCTCACTGTGCAGCACGTCTGCATCCATGCATTCATGGAAACCATCCTTCCAAGAAAAGTAGTTTTTTCGGCAAATGGCCAAAAATAATTCATAATAATGTTCAAGTGACTCAGAGCTCACATAGCAGAGGAATCTTGATTCTCAGGGGTAAAGAAGTAAGCAGTGTGATGTTGTTCTACAGGTCCACAGAGAGAGGAGGCTGGGCTGGATGGATGGATCAATCAGAGGAGACATGGGTTCCGAAGCTGAGTGGCATGGATGGAAAAGGCCAGTGGTTGGAGCAGTAGACCTCTGCGCTGCACTCTGCATCATTAGCAATGAACATGTTAACAATATGACAAGAGGCCTGGCTATGCAAATGCTCTACAGTTATAAGCAAAATCATAAATATCAGTTCTAAAAACCATAGGAGTCTTGTGTAAAGATGCAAGAATGGGAGTGGTGTGACCTGATTTTCTGAAGGGCAATGACATGTGATGTATACATTTGGAAGAAGCTGTGTAGCAACAGATACTTGTGTTCCACTGATGTCATATGAGATGGATGGTAGATGTCATATTTACAACCTGCCAACGTATATGCATTATCAGACAACTTGTTGGGAGTTGGCCATGTGAGGGTTAAAAATACTACACCATAAGCGGTCTAGATTAACTCCTCCAACAAACATGTCCATGTTATGACTTTCAGCATTCTGTATGATTAAATGTCAAGTCAGTTAAGTTGCAGGTTTCCCAGTTAGAATTACAACTTGGATGTCCATGTGAGTGCTGTGTAGTTTACAAGGTTGTAACAGTTTTGGAAGGCACAGACACATTATGTCATCCTGCTGATAGTGGTGACGGATCAGAACCCCCTTCTATGTGTCGTTTTAGAGGGCATTGACAAATGACATAGTTTATTTGGAGGACTTGTGTAAAGTCAGTGAAAGTGTAGCCAGGGTATTGCCATCGACAGTAATGATTAAACCAAAGTCCAAAATATCCCAAAATCAAGTTCAGTCGACCGGGTCTTAAAGATGTGAGTAAGGATGGGTTTGGTTGAGAGTCTGTGCAGAACTCTAGCTCTTCCATAACTATCACACAACTGCATGACAATTAAAACTGAATATGATCAAAGACACAGAATTCTAAGTCCAAGTCGAGAACATTTTATAAAATCTAAATCCAGTTCCACTTATCAAGTCCTAATCCTTTTGAATCCCTTATCAAGTGAAGTTTTATATCGTTTGGTGGAGAATTAAGTCATCTTATTTAAAAAAAAAAAAAAAAAAGCAGTTTTTTTTTCACTCAGAATCACGTCCAACAAAATACCAAGTTCTTACTTTAACACAAAGGACAGTAAATATATAAGCAAAGGACTTGTCATTGGCCCTTTTCCTGAGTACCCTCCTGCAAATTTTGCATTTCGTGATTGCTTCATTGACTTTGGTGCAAACTTCCTCTGAGAACTCTGCTGACATTCCGACGTCCAGCTGGACCTGAGTCCATGCTGCTGGTTCACATCAGGACAGGTGTTGGATCCACTGTAGCCTCACTGTTAGTCCGTCGCTCCTCCAGCACCTCACAGCTTGGTCTCTCTTATTACACAGTCTATCCCCCCCCTCTAATCCCACAAAAAGTTGAGGAAGCATATTAACTGGAAGTGAGGGAGAGTTGCTACTGTTGCTAATTGGATTGGAGCTGGCGGGTATTGGCTCTGCGGCACAATGGGAGCAAACGAGAGTGAACAGGCAGATTCTCTTTGGCTGAGGTTACAGCTGTTATTACGCAAAGACAGAGAGGTAATTCAATCAGATCAAATGGATTTTCACTTGTTTTTTTAAATCTATATACTGTACTGTGAGGGAGGCTCAGTTCGCTCTGTAGCCTCACAGCAAGCAGGTTCTGGTATCAAAGTCCAGCCAGCTGGATTCTTTCTGCTCATTAGATACAGTACTTTGTAGATCTATATTTGAAATTCAACATGAGAGCTGAAATGTTAAGCTTCTATTTCTGTAGTGTAGTGTGTAAAACGCCAAGAGTACAGTACACAGGTGTTGTGTCAGGGATGCATAGATGTGTCTACTGTATAGATACACATTGTGTAAAATGTTCTTTCATTCTGTTTCCTGTCTTGCCTGAGGAGAGAGCTTTGGGCTTGTTCACACTGCCAGCCCAAATCCATGTTGTTGGCATATTCAGACAGTATCCAGATTGATTTCAGAAAGTCTGGACAACAACAAAAAAAAAACAAAACACATGAAATGCAATTTTTGCAAATCAGATTCAAGCCACATTTGGACGTGGTTTGAAATGCGATTCCAATCAGATTTCTACACATGTGTCTCAGTCAAAGTGTCTTTATAGCACACAACAACGATGTGTGACGGTAGTACAGCAGAGCAAGTTGCTGAGTTTGTCTGATGCACAGAGAAGTTCTGCATGGTGACCGGTCAGTGATATCTGGACACACAAATCTGACGTGATCCCATACAACTAACAGTGTGGACAGTTGTCTGAAAGATGTGTTCTCCCCACAGCCTGAACAAAGCCTCAGTGAAAGCAGTATTAAATAAAGTGTGCAAATTACAAGGGTTCTTTTTGGCCTTTTCAGTCATCGTGAGAGGAATTATATTTGTTGAGCTAAAAATCACCTGTCTTTCTTTCCTTTCCCTTTCTTTTTCTTTCATCTTTCTTTGTGGATTTTTTTTTACTTCTTTCTTTCTTTATTCACCCGAAATTTTTGACCTTGTAAAACACAAGTTGACCAAACAACGTGCCACTTAGAAGCTGCTGTAATTTTTAAACATATCTAATGATTCTTCTCAGCAGATGGAGTTCAGAATCAGAATCAGTTTCATTGTCCAGGTGTACACATACAAGGAATGTGACTTTGGTTTCACTTGAGCTCTGTACTAACATAAAGTAGACTGACAGCAGACACAGAGAGTGGACTAACAAGAGTAGAAAGACATCGTTTGCTAGTTGTCATAATTTTTTATATATTTATTCTATTTATTATTTTATTTTTTAAGAACTTATCGACCATGTCAGCTTAAAAGCTAAGATTGAAACTTTATTCTTGACTTTGGAACAGCTAAGAAAAATGGATATAATGGATGATGTAAAATCATATGAATATTTTACAGGAACTCCATTTGTAATATTTATGTTAATCTTTGTTATTTGTCATTCATGTACATACAGTATGTTTGTCTTTTTTTTTGGGAAGCATCTTTACTAGTTGTGTAAATCATACTGTGTTGGAATCACACACTTGGTTTTACAGCGTGTGTTACTTGATTTAACTTAGTATTTTTTTTTTTCAAATCTAACACTGGATTACAGATATCTAGTTAGGCTTGCTGGAGCACGCGGGTGGTTTCCTCATTGTCCTTTAAAGGTGTGTGTGTAAAAGCCCAGTCATGTGAATTTGCTGTCCTCATTTTATTTAATTTAGGGGAGAATCAAGCAGCAGCTGGCACGAGAATGTTGACTTGCAAAGCAGGTTCTGTAGCAAGACAAAGATATAGACCAGGGCTTTGTTTCCCTAAAGCATCTGAAGGCTAAGATGATCGTTAAATCCATTTACAAACACACCCTCTCTGAGGAGGCTGAGAGCATTTTCACAGGAGGAACCAAAGACCATTATCATTCAAGTCTTTTACTGATCTTGTTCATTGGTTGTCTTAAGTCCTTATTTCTATTATGAACACAGATATTCTTTCTCAAGTTTGGCTTGATGAGATAACATTACATTTTAAAACAAGACAACAAGAATAATCCTCCTCTCCAGTTTCTCGTCTAATGTGCTCTGGCTGAAACTTTTCCTGATGAGATATTGTCAGGTTCTGCAGCTTTTTTTCGTGTCTGGTGCGTGTGATGGTTGACACTTACAGCAGCTGTGACACATATATACCATTCACAGTGGCTTATGTGCAAATTGAAAAACAAAACACTTTCTTAAACTGACTTCCATCCAGAAACATTAATAATACAGGGCAGCCCTTGCTGTGGACTCTTTAGTGCACATTAAGCTTTGTTTGCACACTGAACTATTTAAAGTACAACACACTTCTTGTCTTCATTTACAACACTCACAACACTCGACATTAAGCTCTTAAATATGCTTGCTTGTATTACTTTGGGAGAAGAGTATGAATTTTCTCTTCACCTCTACGATCTGTCATCTTTGAGGGAAACGGGCCCAGAATGGATACATGTCGAATCTAAAAATATCTTACTTTTGCACCCCCTAGTGGCAATATTTTTAAAAAGCCACTGTGGCAGACATGCAGCAATGCAACCAAATTCAACGTGATGCAGAGATCAATTTCCTTCAGCAGCCCTGGAATGACCTATGGAGAGTAACATTTATTGATATTTTCTGGGAGTGGCTGAGTGACTTACTGCATTAGCTTCTAAAAAATGCCCCTGCCATTAACAGAGAATACTTTGAAGTGACAGCGTCTGTGCTATGTAATAAGACAGTGGAGAGCCAGAGGATTCATAATGCATACCCTCCTGACAGTGTTTAAAGCAGATCAGCCTAAATTACAGCTATTAGCATGAATTATCAATAAGAAGAGGTTGAAGAAACCAAGGGCAGTGAAGGATGTAACATACACCAGGCTCGCCACCTCTTTATCACTTAACATGCTACACAACGCGCTGGATGAGGAATGGCTCACAATTTCTCTGTCTCCCTCTCTCGCTCTCTTTATCTCCCTCACAGAGGTTTATGTGGGACTTGTTGGAATATTTATGCAAGTTGCTCTCCAGTTGCAGGTCTGCTCAGGGGGGGCTGTGTTGTCCATTGTACTCCTCTAGAGCCATTATGCTGGGGATAAGAGATCAGGTATTAATTCTCAGCACCATGTGAAATTGGGATATGTGATTTTTTAATAGGGTAATAAAACGTGTGTGTGTGTGTGTGTGTACAATTACAGTTATCAGCAATAAACAGAGATGGTGAGAGAGTGAAGACTTTTTTCCCCCCGTGGCCCCCAAGTGGCCAAAAACATCAACTAAAATGATTGCATGTTTAAGTAAGCAAAACCAAAACGAGTCTTCTCATTTCAAAATGACAAAACATGTTGATAAGCAAGACACAACGAAGTGACAATGAAACCTTCAGCTGCAGACATTTATTTTATAACACACTCAGTTCGGGTGCTCATCTCTGTCGGGTTTCATTCATTTTGCTCCATCTCTTCCTCTCATTGGTAGCAGTGGTGGCACCCAGGTGTTATCCGCATCCACGAAGGAAGCCATGTTCTTTTCATTATATATTCTAGTAGCATCCTCAGAGTGAATGCTTTCCAGTTTTGGCATATATGAGCAGTGTTACCTCCATAAAATGTGTCTTGAATGGGGCCACTGCCCCAGTGGTATAACTCATTATTGCAGTCTCTCTGCTTGACCAGTTGTCAGAATGTTCTCTTTTGCTGTAAATGTGGCGTGGCCATCTTGATAACGGCACCCTCTCCATTGGTGGCAGTCCAGATAATTCTCAAGTTGTTCCCATGGTTGTCCAGTGCTGGCATGTTGTGGTCCTTGTCTCATTCTGCACCCTGTCATCTCTGGCAAATAAAACCCTCGGCCAGTGTCCATGTGGGCATCTCAACCTTTCTGAAGTGGACCTGATGGACTCTTGATCTTGCGGTTTGTGTAGGCCGAAGGAGAGAATGGAGTATAGATCAGAGGGTGTGGTGATTATTACAAACAGTCTTGGCGATTCCACATGGCTGGCCTCATTGCTCTGAAACAGAGCCATGTCAACAGTAGCTGAACAAATGAAAGACACTTCTCCAGGAAATCATATTGATGTCTGGATGGTGCAGAGCCACATGATGAGAACACACAGTGGCACAAATCTGCAGCCAGAGGCAGACGATGAGGGTTTTTATTTAATTAGTATAATGATGATAGAAATGAATAAGAAAAAATGTTCACATCATATCATAAAATGTGGCACAACATTGTTTACATGTCCAAGAATAAAAATGTAACACCACTGACGTCTTTCACATAAAATGGCACAAAATGAATGATGTTTGTTTGTCTGTTTGTTTGCAACATAACTCAAAAAGTTATGGACAGATTTTGATGAAATTTTCAGGAAATGTCTTTTCTGGGACAAGGAACAAATGATTCAATTTTGGAGGTGATCCGGAAAACCGCCATTCCAGAAATGTGGATTTTCAGGTATAACTATTAAACTACAAATGATATCAATGTGATTCCAGTTGCTAAGGGTCTGTTTTTATGGTCCAGGAATCCATTGAAATAGATAAATCAAAGGTAGGACTAATATTTTGGGGTGTAAGTCACAATAAGCTGGGGGGGACTGTGCTGCTTGGCGGAGGTCTAATATTATATATTTACATCAAGCAGCAACCTCCAGGGCTAACAGGGATAGTGGGTCTTGGAAATTAATTCAAACATAAGATTTAAAATCAGTGTTAACACCCTCACTATCCGTGTTAGGCCAAACCACCTCACTAACTTTACTTATCTAAAAAGAAGTTGATGCAAAGCTCAGGCCCTGGAATCGCTCTGACTCCACCACTCTCTCTCTCTGCCTTTTTACTTGCTCTTCTTCCCTCGGGCAAGCCAGCAACTGAGCTGCTGTTAAGTTGCCCGGACCTGTTCTTCCCTCAGCCATTCCTTTCGCTCCAGCCCGGCTCTCTCTGCTCTTTAAGTGCCGCAGCAGCCTCCACTTTTCTTGTGGTTATTGCAGAGGTGCCTGTTTAGGACACCTGGAGGTCATCTGGAGCTGGATACAGCAGGTGTTCTTTCTCGCGCCACAATAAACTCCTGGCTCCCAGAGAACAAATGTACGCATGAGCTCATTGTGAACACACCTTCCATCCTGGGCCTGTGTTGACTGAGGTGCTAAACTTTGCTTTGGAGATGGTGTACCTGCGATGTAGTTCAAAACCCCAACAATGGACAGGGAGGCCAGACACTTGTCAGGAAAACAGTCAGATGTAAAGAAATAAAAGTTTAGTTTAAATCCAACCAAAGGAAATATCCTGACTGTGAAACTGCTACGTGCATGCCTTTGTTCAATGTCATTAATTAAAAACTTTTCCGAGCTGATGGTTTGCTTTTTTAAAATAATGCACCAGAATTAAACTGTAGGTAAACACAGAAACAGCTGGAGCTTGGAGCTGAGGTTATTGTGTAACTACAACCATCAAATGAAATAAAGGATAAATAGTGAGACCCATGCAAAATTTAATTTAAGCTGTTTTTTGATTTGGATGACCAGAATCATGCAAATATCAAACAGCAGGAATGGGAAAGAGTGCTTAAATAATGTGCCTAAATAACATTAGCCACGGTGGAGCTGGTGGCCGGAGAATAAAATGCAACATAAAACGTGCAGAAAATAAAAAGACGTGGTGAAGTCTCAGGTAAGAGTGAGAGAGAGAGAGTGGCAGCCTGTGTGTGTGTGTGTGTGTGTGTGTGTGTGTGTGTGTGTGTGTGTGTGTAAAGGGAGAGAGAGAACTCCAAAATGTTATTTCCACTGGAAAGATTTTAATAAAATCATATTGCAGAGCGCAGCGATATTCTCCTGGCCCTGCCTTGTGAAGCCCTTCCTGTTAAGATGTTGCTTAGCAATGTACCTGGTAGGAATTTGGTCTCAGGAACAACAATTTATGATATTTAAAACGGAACAGTGACATCAAAATGAGTTATATGTGGAGATGAGTGACTAATATTCTAATGTTAATTTTACATATGGCATTTTGTTGGTAAGTCACAGCACAATATTAGGGCCACATTAAAGACGTGTTCTTTTCTTTTGAGATTTTGAGAATAAACTAAACTCAGCTGTAACTTCACAGCTGCTTGCTGGCCTTCATGCAGGTGGCCAGCTGCTCCTCTAATATTCCCTTCAAATTAACAAACAGGCTAAACTAAGATTAAAAATATCAGTTTATTGTCATAAATGTACAACTTTATTCACATTAAGACTTTTTTTCTTGTAAATTTACAACTTCATTCTCAAAATCTTTTTTTTTTTTTTTTTTATGTGGCCATTGTAAATAGCCTTGGTATAAGCAGAAGGTCTTGTATACCATTACAATCACCCAATGCACAGCCTGTCTGTTAAGTGGCAGTGCACAGTAGCTTCATTACAGCCTTTTGCTTAAAAAGTGCAGTCTGCATTGAAAGTTGTGGGTCATTTAACCAAAACAATGAGCTGAATGGCAACACAAGGCTCCAGGCAGCAGAGCAGACCTGCTGTCTCTGTGGGTTTGTCCCTATCAGCAACACCTCTCACAGAACACATGGTCATATGATTCACCGTCAATATAAAAACATCGATTTGTGCAGCTTTAACCAGCAACTGAAACTGTTGCTGAGCCAATGTCCACCACCGCTGATAACAGAAGTAGGCAATCATGGGTCTTTTCTGATAAGAACTAAAACCAACAGTAGAGTCGATTGACACTGTCTGAGTTGCACAATACAAAGCAATGTGAAATTCTTCCCGTTCCCTGATTTATATTTGGCATGCTGTCGATATCAGCCTGACCCGAAGTCACCTAACTCTGTCTGTCTTTATATCTCTGTGATCCAACTTCATGGCTCGACTTTTTTGCTTTCTGCCCTGTGTCAAATCAGCAGACTGTCATTTTTAGAGTTATTATGTCAACTGAAAGCGATTTTCAGTTCAAAATCTTAGTATGAAACGCTCGCTCCTGTGGAGTTTAAAGGTGGCTGTAAAAGGTTTTTAGCTTGCCTCTTTGCAGAGCGCAGCAACTGCAGTCAACTTGGCAGCTGCTGTGGTTTCCAGCGGTAACAGTTTCACAGCAAAAAAAGTTCAGAAATCATCCATCAAAACTTCTCAAACAATCCCTGTGGTGTAAAACCTTCCTCCACTGATCTGTACTGAGCATCATGTTCCAAACAAACTTTGAAATAAATTGTTTTACCAAAATATGTGCTTCTGTTCGGCACAAGCATGTGTCTGTCTGGTTTGCATGTTAGACAATCCAGCTTTTGCTCTTCCATTGTTCAGAATTACTCTTAAATTATTGTAGCTCATTCATTGGCTAGCGTGACGCTGTGCCTCCACATACATTGCATGGATGTGTAGTTACCTTAGTTACTAAGTCTACAGCAGTAATTCTCTACTCACATCACACAGGCCAAATGTGGCACTAATAGGGTGCCAGGTGGCACGCCAACCATTCTCTAAATGACAATGAAAATAAAATGATTTACAATAGGATTTTTTTGTTTGTTTGTACCAGTTAGTGGGAAGCCAGTTTTTGATGTGATAAATTAGGCTGTTAGTAACAGAGAGAAGGCTGATCTTTGCACGATGGCCTTTCAGACTGTGCAAAGAGCAGGAGGATCAGACGGTGAGCTATGAAGGGAATGAGCATAATCATGATCCCGTAAATGTCTATTTCACACTAAAAGACCTGGAATATGCTGCTCATTCTGTCCCTGGTAGAAGCAGTTTATGCAGTATGAATAATCCTAACATTTGAGTGATTAAGTTATGGAAGAGGCTCCAGCTACGTTTAATGTTGTATAAACTATTCCAAATGGAACCAAAGCATTTACAACTAACATGTAGTTAATTTAGTTAATAGTTTAAGTAGTTAGTAGTTAATTTTAAATAAAAAATGTAATTTTATTTCACTTTATCTGATAAATATTAGTAATTAACTGCCTCCTCATGTCAACTTAGCTCATGTGGCCCCAGGGGAAAGCATGTTGAGTATCCCTGCTCTACATCCATGCTATTTGCTTTGGGATGCTGTGCTTAGGCATAGTGGTGTTTTGTACATTTGTATGATTACAGTACATGCTCATTGTGATAATGTTAACATGTGAAGCTAAAGTTTATAATAGTCGCCATCTTAGTTTGCATGATAGCATGTTAAACAGGAATTCAGTGATCAATGAAATGCAATCCAGGAAGTCCACACTGAGTAACAGAGTGAGGCACTAACCAGAAATCTGTGTTTGCATGCATGTGATTGGCCAGTGCAGTGTCTTTACAGATGTCAAAAGTTGAGCCTGGTTTACGCTGGACTGCCTCCATTCAAATGAACAATAGGGCTGCATTTCAAGATTCAGGTTGGTCTGACCACACTCGAACATCAGCTAATTAGTACAATACAAACTATTGCAAAGGACAGCTGTGGGTGCTGGGAATGGCATTTGTTTTGTAGATATTTGGCCAGAAATTTTGACCTGATCATAGCACTAGGGAAAGTGTGGGGATGAAAGTCAATGCACTTCATCAATCGGAACAGATGAGAGCCTTTCATCTTCATGTCAAATGTTATGTCAATCCCTCTCGATGTCGACATTTTTCACTGGATGAGTGAAAACTTTGACCCCATGGTGATGGATCAGCAAAGTGATTTATCCTGCAGGGACCTTGAATATATCTGAATATAGACCTTACCTTGAATATGGACCTGAATGCAGACAGCAGAGGCAGGACTGCGGCAGATGAATGATTTATTAACAACAAAGTCAATGCACAAGGGCTGACAGGATGGTGACACAGGCAACGGTCAAAACCAGGTCAGGTGGTCTAAACAGGCAAACAAATTCAAACACCATGAAACAGGCTGAATGATTGACACGTGGTACAAAGATGACACAGAGAGGGGAACACAGACTGAATACACCAGGGAGGGAGAGCTAATGAGAGATACAATAATAAGCATAACGATGGGAAGAAGTCCAACATAACTGAGCTGACGACACAAAACTAAAAGCCAAAACCAGGACAACTTGTTGAGACATTTCACACAAAACCAAAAATATTGACATCATCACAAGATGAAAAATCACCAAGGTCAGTAGGCTTCATCCTCTGGGGACCACATGCCTGTAAATATGTCATGGCGGTTAGTCTAGTTTGGTACATTGTGGTGGACACACTGACTGACAGGTGCATGGCTAAACATGTAGTCATAGTCAGCTGTCTGAGCTTGTCCGCTGTGTGCCTTGTTGTGCTGGATTCAGTGGTGTCACTGACTTGAGGTTTAAAGCTGTTTTCACCTCACTTGAAGCAGTACTTGCCCAAACACAGGCCTCATCATGGCTGGTTTAAGCTTGTGAATGCTCACAATGAACCTCTTGAAACCCTGTGGGAATCACCTCATTCTATTGAGTTCAATTCAACCATGATCACTGGGGCATTATTACAGCCACTTTACGATGTGAACGTTAAAGCAATCATGTTAAATTGAAAAAAAAAAAGAAAACGTGAGAAATTGCATTTGCTGAAGACCATGCAGTGATTCAGATGACCTACATTTAAAATTACATGAGCGTTGATCCATTTCATTTCACAGCACTGTTTTCTCTGCATTCACGTGTTTTTTTTTACTGCTGCTGGAGTGAGCAGATAATTTGATGACTGATGAGAGTCATTCAAACGCCAGCTACACTTCCCATACTTGTGTGCATTTGCATAGAGGTTGGCCATAAATTCCAAGCTGCCAAAGTTCCTATTAAAATATATCTGATGGCATTCACAGCATCAGTATTACTTTCACAGCTAATCTGCCAAACTGATAAGGTGAGGAAGTGAGTGTCTTACAGACACAGAGCAAGTAGGATGACACTAACAGACTCTCTATTTAATCAATGATCTGTACTATCTCAACCTCCTCATTCAAACAGCTGCTGCTTTGCCGCCAACAAAAATCAGATATATTTGCATAAACACCTTATCATTTAATTACAGCTGAGAGTTCTCCAATCATGCCGTGAGATTGTGCTTTTGTAGAGGCCTCAGTGACTAAAATGCTTAAAAGCTGTGAGACATCATGGAAATGGAGACTATATATATTGTATATAATAAATTACAGTATGTCAGAAATAATTGAAGCTTATACATCCAGTAAAATTCCCAACGGACAAAAAACATGGATGCAGAAAAATCTAGTGATGCACAAGTTCTTGTATCAAATCAGATTCAGCAAGGTTACAGGGATCTATGTGAAAATGTTCTTATTGTCCTGATCATGTGGGGTCATATTTTTAGTCATCCCTGTGAAAGATTTGTTGTTGTTTTTTCTGTTTGTTTGCACTGACATTATAATATGCACTTCTCTCATTTTAATTGTGTAACTGTGCAACACTATGTCTGAAAAATGTATATACTGCAAATGTGCTAGTTTAAATGCCCTGAAAATATACCTCCATCAGAATCCTGTGAAGACTGTATTCCTAATACAAGTTAAGTTATCACAGTTTTGGTGATTTCTCTCTCTCTCTCTGCTCCTTGTACTAGTCTAATAAAACATTAATATTGAAACATTAATATTGATGTCATGAACCACCATGCACCTTTTGACAAGATAATCAATATAATTTAAAATTCTGATAAGAATTGTTTTCAGGCCACTATCAAACGGAAAGTGTTTAACTGATTTCACAGTGAGAGGTTACACTTTTACAAAGTCAATTCCAAAAAAAAGTTGTGACATTTTGCAAAATGCAAATAAATCAGAATTCACTCATTTGCAAACAGGCTGTGTTCATTGACATCTCTTTTACAAAGTGCTCCTGAGCCCATGTAGTAATCTCCTTTCTACAACCATGTGTTCACAGAGTGTTGAACCTCTCTCCATCCTCGCTTGTGAATGACTGAGCCTTCCCAGGATGAACCTTTCATACCCAATCATGATCCTCTCACCTGTTACCAATGAACCTGTTTACCTGTGGAAGGATCCAAACAGGTGTTTCTGGATCAGTCCACAACTTTCACAGTCTGTTGTTGCTCCTGTCCCAACTGGTTTGAAACATGTTGCTGCCATCAGATCAAGAATAAACAGATATTTACAAAAATCAATGAAGCTGATGAGGTCAAACATGGAATATATTGTACTTGTATTGTTTTTAATGGTTTTTTTTGTGTGTCCAAAATGATTCGTAAATTGTATTTTACACAGCGGTCCAGTTTGTTTGGAATCAGGGTTGTATGAACAGGCCTGCAAAATACTGGCTGAAATGTTGATATCCAGTATATACAGTATGTATAGAGACATAACCTATATGTATAAAAAGTATTTGTGTTGTTACCTTGGTCCTCCACCATTCCCTTTCTGATTATTATTATTTAAAACACTTTGAATAGATTTTAAAACTCACTGATTCACCATCAGTAGCTGCAGGGCCACATTTGTTTGTCATGTTAGTGACTGGCACTGCAATCCTGATTTAGAAGGAAGTGTGTTTACTGTTGAGTTTACTGAATTATTGGCTGTAATCCTGTTGTAAAACACGAGCCAGGATGTCAGTGAAGGAAGTAGGTATTCATCCAAGATTGTCCTCTTGTTATATTTACAGCATAATATAACAGCGCAGGAGAATTAAACCTGGATTTCTAAGCATCATATGTCATAATATGATGTCGTAATATCTTTAATATCAGATCATCATATTGATGTAGTTTGTTGTACTGAAACCTGCTTGTGTCATGAATAATATGTTTGAATCCACTCCTTCCAGACATATTAATACTCAATTCCTCAAGGCATCAGCTGAGATGGTGGAGCTGCAGCCATCTTGGACTCAAGCCTGTTAATCAACCCTAAACTTGCCCTCTGTCCCCAGTCGCTTCCTACTTTCTGCCTCCAGGCCTGTAGAGTCTGTATGTGTGACTGAAAGCTGCTGCCCTCATGTTCCTGCCTAACATGGCATGGCATGGCATGGCAGATGGCTGCCCACCTAGAGCCTAGTTCTGCTCGAGCTTTTCACCTGTTAAAAGGATGTTTTTCCTCACCACTGTTGCCAACTGCTTGCTCATGATGGGAAATATTTCATCTCCGTAAATGATATTCTAATGAATACCATCTAGACCTGCTGTTAAATTTTTCCATATTTAACCAAAAACAGAAAATTTGCCTAAATTTCACCAAAGCGTTCTGTGTAACCTCTGCATGTGCAACACAGAATCTAGGCCTTGGTATCTAGTAGGGATGAGCGAGTACACCACTATCTGTATCTGTATCCGTATCTGTTTAACCATCTACATTATCTGTATATGTATCCGTATTCGGAGTGGGCGGGGCCTAAACCGGAAGTGAGTGCAGAAATGGGTGAGGCTTAAAACTGTACATTATTTTAAGTCTGAAATTGATATGGATTGATCAGAAGTCGCTAATCAACTGCATTCAAAGCTTATATACAGTATATCTCAATAATATTTATAATATTATTTTCATGAACTGCAGAGAAAGTGTCAGATACTGCATGCAGCCACATACAATAAAACACGAAACATATTTATTTATTTAATAACCCATGTGCAATACATTCATATGTGACTTTATATACCATTCATCATTTGCACTCAAATTAATACATATTCCGGTGTCTATGCAATACATATCTGCAATGTGCAACATTATGTGAACAACATAGAAATCTGGACTATTTTCCATCAATATTTGCCATCTACCTTTTGTGCTGTGCACAAGTCTGCATCTCATCTGTATATATCTTGTATATTTTAAGCCTCCCTTTAACTTGTTAAACTGTCTTTTTTACTTATACATTTTTGTATACTTTTTAACTTGACTATTGCACTGAAGGAGAAGCTATCCAATCTCATTGTACATCCTGTATAATGACAATAAAGGCCATTCTGATTCTGATTAAAAATATTAATATAGGCTACTTTGTGTGTTCAGCTACAGCTCTATGTGTGTATGTGTGTAAATGGTCGGTGAGACTGTTTATTTTTTAATGATCTGTGTGAACTTCATGATTCATGCAAACATCCAGTGATGGCAAACAGGGAAATAATATGTCAGCCTTGTTCACTGTATTCTTCTCAAAAGCACTGTGTTCAGTACGAGCAAAGTTTTTTTAACTGACTTCATATTGCCAGCCAAACTAAGAGCAAGCAGACGGTTAAAAAAAAAAAAATCGGACCGGCGCGGAGGCATTTACCGACGTGACGCGAGCCGTTTTCAGCTCTGTTGGGAGAGACGTGCAGAGACCATACAGTCTATGGCAGAGACGTGTCTGTGTAGGGAGGGGCGGGCGCTGTGTGTGACTGGCCAATCACAGAGCGCGAAGACAGTCAGTTACACAATGAGGATTTTACTTCACACACAGATATTAACGGATTTTACTCGTATCATAATTGTATTCGTCAAACATGCTTTATCCGTAACGGATACTCGTCTGAAACGAGTATCCGGCTCATCCCTAGTATCTGGTTTTGATGTCCTGCATTTTTGACACCCACAAATAACCCTGACCCTGACCTGGGCCAGCTCCCTCTGAATTCTTCTAATACAAGAATGTATTAAAATATATAAAAAATATTGCCAGGGATTTTAATCCATGAGGAAACTGTTCAATTGAAAACAGCTAAAACCATGTAATACTGTATGTAAAAATAATTTAGGGAACCCGGCTGGTCAGGGTCCACCTCGGCCCTCACCCTCAAATTGCAAGGAGACATTATTGCATAAAATAAAGGTTATTGATTTAGCCATGCAATAGCCTCAGCGAGTCTTAATAACAACAGTGCGAGGTGTGTTGTAGCACGTTTCTCTGGCAGAAAAGCGCCGGCAGGTGCTGAGGAGTGATGGGGCTTGTGCAGTGAGGTAGACAGAAGTCTTAAGGCTACTGTTTCAAACAAAGAATACATTTATTAATCAGGGCACTCACATAAGAATGTAGCACTGGCAGAGCACTAGATATTTTTTGGAATTTATGAGTGAGTCTTGCAGCTCTCACTCTCTCTATCTGTCACGAAGGCATGGAAGATGAAGATGATGCATTTTTTTAAAAGCAAGATTACTTTTTGTATTTCCATTTTTTTACAGTTTCAAAAAAAGGAAAAGGGCCTGAAGCTACTTGCATGGTCAGTAAAGTCACACCCACTTTGGCAAATAGCTTTTAAAATGATTTTTAAAGCCAGTTAAGAGTCTGTCCATTCTTGTTTCGCTGTACGATTCTTGGCCATTCACTGCTATTTTGAGCCACACACTTTTGATAATATTAAGGTTTTCGGCGTGGGCTTTCAGAATTTGCTGGTATTTAACTGAATCCATTCTTCTTCTACGAGGGAAATGTTCCCAAAGCCACTGGCTGCAACGCAAGCTCAAAGCATGATTGATCCACCCCCGTGCGTAACAGCTGGAGAAAGTGTTCCTTTCATGACATTCTGCACCATTTTGTATCAAACATACCTTTGCTCATTGTGGCCAAAAGCTGCTATTTTAACCTCATATTTGTGTAGGTTTGGCTGCACAGTAGAACAGTGCACCATCGCTCCAGAGTCTGTCAAATCTTCCTGACGGTTCCTGTTAACTGCCATTTCTTAATCACATTACAATCTAAGGAATTGTCTACCTGAAAACGCTTTGCCATCTTCTTATTGCTTATTTTAATTTTCAGAGTTCTAGTTAGCTGCTTAGAGGAGCCCATGGCTGCTGATTATAGGGACATGGCTTGAGGAGTCACAATATTCATAACGCTTTGAAATGTGCGACACTTGGCCTTTCCTAACAATGACTGTGAACAAGCAGTAGCTCTAACAAGCTAATTTAGGTCTGAGATTTGGTTAAAAGTTATCTAAGAGCTCAAATATAAACTTGTGCACATCATGTCTCATCTGAACTTTGGTGCTCATTTCCTTTTTTTTTGTACAATTTTAGACCACCCTAAAATTGTACAAAAAATTAATTGAAACTCAATAATACACAATTCTTGCTTAAAACGATGAAAGGATTGCTCCATCTTTAACTTCATGCCTTTCAGATGAATTCATCTTCTTCTTAACAATTCACTGTAATAAAAATTTTGAACAAGGTTAAGGGTAACTTTTACATGCCACCATAAATCACATATAGCTCTGCCCTTTTTGTGTAGCTTGCAGACGCCTTCTTCTTCAGAGGTCTAGGCTCTAAGTGTTTGAAGCACTGCTCCTGAACATCACAAAGGTAACTGTGCCAATTTTCAAACAGCATGTCATCATGATAAAAACATGCCTGGTCCCTGGAACCCACATTATTGATGCTCTATTTGCATCTTGTTAAATAAAAAAACAACAACAAAAAAAAAACATACTAGTTGGAGGTATTACTGTGCCACCTTCCCCTGCTCCCAGCATCTCCTCGCATGTTCACTCCAATGCCTGAATAATAACTAGTGTGTGCATTGAGCTGAAGAACACTGAAGAAAACGCATGTGAAAGATAGAAGTTGTTGTACAATTTTGCTGATTCAGCTCAGCATGGAAGATTGTGTTGAAGAGATGAATCAGTTAGTAGTATGGTGGTGTTTTACTAATGGCCACAAGGTGGGGCTATTGGTGCAATGTCATGTCGTGCAAATGCTCACGGAGAACTTGCTTGCCAATTTCATCGCCCCCTATTGTCAGAATTATATTAAATGTTGCACAGTTACAGCTGTGTGCACAAAATTTCCAAATTTGGCTGTAGAGTTCTGGCCCATTAAGTGCATCAGGACATGCATTTAAAAGTTTAGTAACCGATCACAGACAAACGGTAAGATACTGTGTCTCATCCCCAACTCCCAGCATCTCCAAACTATCTAACTGATCCAAAACCCTCAGTATTGTTTAATCCATGATGGTGGAGTTGAGGTGCCTGTTACCTTACAAGACGTGCCTGGCCTGTTACAACAAGCTAACAGAATCAGGAAGGAGTTGACACTGAACTTTCAGACACATTTAGACCCATCTGTGGAATGTACGCTGAGTGCTTCAGAGCTGTTGAACAAAATAACCAACTCTGTAAACCATTCAATGGTACGCTCTGCAAAGGCTGTAGGCCTATATCAGACAGAACCTTGCAAGAACAGCAGACTGTAAATCAGATATCGGCAGGGGGAGTGAAACTGTAAGTCAAACAGAACGGTCACAACAGGAGGCCACAAGAGGCAAAGTGCAGGTGGTAATGTGTATTACATTTAAGAACGTTGAAATAAGAGAGCTTTTCTCTCACTGTGACGGCAGGGCTGAGGCGGATTTTGATGCATTCATTGATAATGTCTTGGCCCAAATATGGGATATGACAGAGAGCATTTTCACATACAAGGCACAACTTATCCACTGACGGTGAAATGGATAGAATGGGTTAGAACGTCTTGGATCTTGGGACAGTTCCAGACATCTTCCTGTCTAAAACCCTGTTTTTATTTCTCTTCCAAAATCTCTACCACATCATTAAAAATCTCAAAGCCTTTCTAGGAGTTCGATATGTGTTTCAGCATTGTTACACAGGTTGCAACAAGGCTTTGAATCGCAGCTGCACCAATTACTGTGAAGTATGCTTTGGCTCTGACTGTGCACAGCGGGAGATGAAACCTACAGCGACGGCAACAGGATGCGTCGCTCCCTTGTCTGTTTGACCGAAAAGCCTCGATGGTGACCAAAGGTTGGAGTATATGCCAGCGACGGCGAAATGCATAGTCATTTGTCACAAGATTGCAACCTCAGTCAAAAGTACATAGAGCTGGTGTTATTTTCATTCATGCCACTAGACTTCAGTCTAAGCTCGAATGGCATAGCTCAAATGACTGAAAATCAAAAACAGGAATTTGAAACGTGGTGCGGTGCTACGGCTCATCATGGCACGTTTGATCTTTCAGAAGGAAGCTAAACTGTGAAGATGCTTCAGACAGTCTCATGACGGCTTGCTCCATTGCTCCCAATACATGGCTCCAAGTACACTGAGAGAAAGCACTGCCATACTCTACGACTACAGCCGACAAGGCCTGAGTCTGATCTGAACCCAAATGCAGGACCACAAGACAACAGTTTCAAAATAAAAGATCTTTAATGAAAAAAGGCAAAACTCAACTGAAAATCACTCTAGTGAGGAAACCTCAAAAGGTTATGAACAAAAAAATCACTCAGACAAGGCTGAGGAAAAACACGACATGAATAAAGCAAAGTAAGAACACAAAATGCAAACCTGACGAAGAGCATGCAGAACATGAGGTGTAGAATGACGGACTATCAAGACACGACAAACTGGCACAGGACAGGAGAAGACGCGACCATTAAATACACAAGGTAATGGGGAACAGGTGGAGACAATCAGGGCGGGGCAGACAATCACACTGGCGGGAAACACAGAAGGAAGGGCAAGTTACCTGGAAGAAGAGGGAAGACGGTTACCAAAATAAAACAGGAAGTGACGAGACAACATGAGACAAGACATAATGTAGAAAAGTAACTTAACGTTTTTTCTTGGTCATGACAACAGCATCAATTTAAAGGATATAGAAACGGCAGTGGGTCATGTTCACAGAGAATCTTTATTCAACACAGACTGAATAAAAAAACAGTAGGGTTTTTTTGTAGATGGATATGCAGAAGTTACTGGTGAAAAATGCACCTGGGTAGTATCCTGTTTTCCTCCCTGTGACACTTGTCCTGCGAGAGGTAATACCTTTGAAGATTTGCACAAGGCATGTGAGGACAAATTACAAGAGCTACAATCGGTGCACGGTGTAAAAGTGGCAGCAGTGAAGAGAACACACCTGGACAGAGATGAAAAAATCACATCAGGGATTTGAGGATTTTTCTAAAACAATACGGCGCTCCTCAGCCCCTGTCACCCTGAGATGCTTTGTACAGAGGAAGGATGTGTGCTGTTCAGCCGAGGGACACAGCCGCCTCTGATGAAACAACACAGTACGGAGATGTGACTTCCCTCCATGTAAACTCTAACCACCCTTATCCTCTAGGACACCCCCTGGAACAAGCTGCAAAGATTTCAAAGAGCCTCAGAGTTAATTCAGATTGATCAGGGCTTTTGTCCAACCTCCTCGAGGGTTATTTTTCCTGACAAAACAAGAACAGGTAAACTAGTGTTTACTCTCCCTATGTGTGCAGAACTGAATTTTAAAGAGGCTCATAGTGCACATAATGATGAGACGAGAGCACTGACGGCGGCTTGGGTCACTCCTGAATTTGACAAGGCCTTTAACCCTGTAAAGCCTGAACCATGAAATAATAAACAGAAATTTCCAGTTCTTTGAAACTGGAGCCTTTAACGGTCCTTCTGAACAAACAAACAAACAAAATTCAACTATCAATTTTCATATATGAGTTTCAATTTTTTATCATATTTGAGACTTCATCATCATTTGAGACTCAAAGTTTCATTTAATTTCATTCAACAAAAACATTAAAACAAAAATATGTAACAAATTGGTCATTTTAGTTCCAAACAAGAAGATATTTGTATTTTCATTCGACTATTTATTACTGTTATTACTCTGTATAAGCTACTATCTGTTATTAAGCAGCAATGACAAATCCACCAACAGAAGTGGCAGGTGGAGGAGGAACACTTTTTCTTTGGCTCATTTTGTGCTTCACTACCTATTTATTTTGCACACTGATGATGTAGGAGCCTCCAAAACTCATGGATCATATATGATACGTTTGGTCATATAGGGTTAACAAGGAGAGGGGATACAGGGTCAGTGACATCACGGAGGTGTGGTACTGTGGATGGAAGAGCAATTATTTAATTTTCAATTACATTCACTGTAAAGGTTCACTTTCTCCCTCCAAGCACAGGCAGTGACAAGTGGCAACTGTTTTATTGGAGCAAGTCCACCGTGAAAACTACGCCATATAAACAAAAATACAAACACAACACAGTGTGAACACAAAAAACATGTCAAATCATACGAATAACCTTTGACAAGATAAAAATATACAAAACTAAATGACCTCGTCGGCTGCAGGTGATGTAAGATTTAGTCAGGCGAGGGCAGCCCAACGAGAATGCAACTTCAAAATAAAAGCACCACTACTTATACTAAACAAAAAAAGAATCTATGTATGTGTAACTCATTATTAAATTAAAATTTTCATTTACATGGAAAAGTAAACAAAACTTTTACATTCATATTTTCCTCAAATGAAAGCAGGAAGCTTGATGGTACTCCTGTGATGTGGTGGATCAGGAGAGAAGAACACAACACAACACAACAGGGAACGATAGTCGGAGTTACAGCGGTCATTTTGTGTCGCCCCCGAACAAGCTGAACAATGTATTCATAGCTGCTTGCACCATTGCATATGGCCGTCTCCAGCTCTGCAGTTAATGTAGCTGTTACAGCAACAAGTGCTTTATTATGCAGATAGTTTGGTCGATGTCGCATAAAAGGAGTAAATAAATACGGCTTGAACAGGGCAACTGACGGATGAGCTAGCAGGCTATGGCCTCAGACTGAAAACGCAGAGCAGTGCTGTGCATGAAGGGCATCAGATGTCACAAACAGGTCAACTTTGACAGCATCGCAGGGCGGAGACGTCGGAAACTTTGAGGGAAGCATAATTGCAGCCCCAAAGCACAACATTGTGCGCGATAATAAGGGGTTTTATCTTTAAAGCCCGACAGTTCACAAGGAGTTCAGAGCGGTGTACGGCAAAGCCAGCTCTGATCCTGCAGACAAACTGTGGCCTTTGCTTATGAAAATGAATTCAAACATCACACCTTGGTGCAACACGAGAAACTGATTTTGATCCTCGGCAGCGGATGCTTTTTTTTCCTGTCTGATTGTGGGATCCAGCAGGAGTGGTAAAACTGATTCTACTAAAAAAGAAAAGTAGTAGAATAGCTTTAATATGTGACGGATTTAGCACCTGAAAACTTTTTTTAACCCGTGTATGTTGAATTACAATAGATGAATAAAAAAGAAAGTGTGTTCTCTGATGCTTTTGAAGATGACAATGGTTTTGCAAAACAGCACCTGGTTATTCTGACAATTTTATTTTTCAAGTGACTGACAATCCTGTTTTGTATTACTTTTTGAATTATACAAATCCTGAAACAGCTTTCGACACAGAATATTTTTCACTGAGGTAAATACAGCTGCACCATCAGCTTCACCAGTAATCATTTTGCTTAAAGCTCCTCAGACACATTACAGATAAATATCATTAGATTTTTTTTTTTTTTTTTTAGAGAGAGTTACAACGATACCACTGAAAAACCCTCTCGATGTTTTCAGGCAGACTTGACTCCAGCCTGCCCACTACTGGCCGTCCTACGCCACCACAGAGTGAATTAGAAAGATGTTCTGCAGGTGTTATGTGAAATTGGCCATAATCTTTTGAAACATCTCCATTACTATAAAATATACCAAATAAATATTGTGATTAATATCACCCATAAACACTATCAAGATCTAAGTACACACAACACACAACATACTGAAATCTAAGTGTAAAAAAAATCATGACACAAATAAAATTAAGCTTCTACAAGTGATTTTTTTTTTTTCAATCAGGTTTTGCAGGTGTACATCAGATTTAAAGAACAGAAGACATTGGGATCATTGGATCACTTTGACGCAAAGATAGAGCTCAATCATAGAATAGGTCACAGACCCTGTGGTATAAATAATAAATGCTGTGTTGCCCGCAAACTGTAGACAGCTGAAGCTCTCTGCTGGTGGAACACTGTCACTCCTCTGCTGTAGTTTCCCAAAAATTCTAACATCCATAAGGGAAAATAACAGATAACAGGGAAAATCTGAGGGGCAAAAAAACATGGCATTCCCATCTTAACTTTGCTTATGCTCTCCCAGAATGTTTTCAACTTCATATGCTTTGACTTTAGCGACTTTCACTTTTTGTAACTCTGCTTTGTAAGACATCACATTAATAGATGAACCATTGAAATCTCTCAGTTCATACTCAGTTTGTTTGGATCGTCTTACAGGGACATTTCGAGGGGTGTTCCCTGATGTCACCTGCATAAGACTTTATACTTTAATGAGCATAGCTTTCAACAATAGCTGTAAAATATCTCCACTTTTGAGTTTTCATCATACCATCAAATCTGTCTGGCACAGACTCTTTCATGTGGTGTTTCTTCATCAATGCCTCCAAACTCATGATAAAAATGAATATTTTCGAGCATCTGTTTGTAAAGTTGTGGCACAAAACCTATTTCTGGAAAAAGCTTCCCGGGAGGCTTATGTAGAGTAGAAGCATCCTGTTCAGATAAAGAATCTTTGACCCGCTCAGTGTTTACCTTGACCTCCGTTTCATCCGGCTCTGCTCTGTGAAGTCGCTTCACTCCCCTCACACTGCCTGAGTGGGATGGGTCATATTACACAGTTTTCATTAAAAGTTCTCTGCCGTCTCTCCTTCTGGCTGCTCTCTGTGATTTTGAAAAGAAGTTTTTCTTTTTGGAGCAACTTTTTATTTACTAAATTTAAAGGTGCAAGTAGTGAGACTCTCATGAAACAAACTTTTTTTTTTCCCTTTCAATTAATCATTAAACAGTCTGTGTTTAACAACCAAACACTAGGTCTTTTAATTAATCATTCCATTCTTCATCCTTAAAAATCACTTTTTTAAATGAATCATTACAGACTACATGTTTAAAAAAAATGACAAAGGATCTTTTTTTTTTACCTTAAACATTAATCAATACACACTACACCTTTTGGTATAAGTAAATAAAGAATTAAACTTATTAACTTAAAAAGTTTGAATCAACTGGGTTTGATCACCTTTAAGTAAGTTTGAGTTGCTGCGGTTCAGATTTTATGTTGAATAATACCGTGCGATATTTGCAATTCACATGAGGTGTTCACAGTAGCAGTTCAACAGCGATTCAAGGTTTTGCAGCCGAAGTGGTAAAACAGAAGACAGCAGGGGAAGAGAAGTGAGGTGTGTGGTGTGTGTGTGTGTGTGTGTGTGTGTGCGTGTGTGTGTGCGCGTGTGTGTGTCAGGCTAATTATTCGAGTCCTTTCCAAAATTGCTTCTCTCAGTTTTTCAGTTTTGTGTTTGTCTTGACCGATCAGTGAATCGTGAATCTCTTTAATTCTGTTTGCTCTATATGCCGTTGTTTTTTTGTTCGTGCAGAAATGGACGGATTCAGAGACGTTGATGCGTTGTGAGTCTCAAGATGGCAGGGATAAAACGATTCGTCCAAAGTCTTTTCATCAACTTGTCAAATTGGCGAAGGTGAAGAAACTCAGGTAGCTCAAGCAGGTAGTCTTGTTGCTTTTGGCTCAGGTGGTTGATTTGGCAGCTATAACACATTTCTGTTCTATATTTGTGTAAAACTACACTCAGAAATACAGACGACAGAAACCCTGTGACTTCTAGCTCTGTTCTGGATTCTGTTCTAACAGACGTGGCTCAGTGTTTAAACAGCTGGGCTGGGCTGACAGAGAGGGCTGGGGACATGCCAGGTCTGTCTGAATGATGTCTGGATCATATATGATGAGGTGAAGTCGTGAGGAGGGGGAATCCAATGACCCAGTGATGGTGGGGAGGCACTTGGTGCAGAGGATGCTGAAGAGGTAGTCCGGGTAGTATCGACCAATCATGTATGAGCAGACTGTAAACAATGACCGGCACAGGGAAGAGGAAGTCTTGGCCCAGATATCCATTGTCTCTTCTTTGGTTAATTGCTGCACTGGAAGCACAAAAACTTGATTGCAAGAGCGTGGTCCCCAGTAGTTACAACTAGTAGCTGGGCTCCTGGCCTGCAGTGGCGATGGCGCCGTCGGAGGGAGTGACCATAGACATATATACTTATGTAGCACGATGAGACACCCTATAAGTAGGGGAAGTGGTCATCTCTGTGACCTCTTGCTCCTTGTCTTGCAGGCCCGCCCATTTCCGGGTCGCCTCGCTCCCGTTCCTCTTGCTGCCTCCGTGCAGGTAGGTCGGCAGTAGCCACCTGGTTTGGACCGAATTAGCTGCCTGCGATATTATTTTTTACTAATCACTGCACCCATTTTTAGATCCTCGCGCTTTGGACTCCCCTGTGACTGTGGACGGTCGCTGTCGCCCTCCGATTAAGGAGCATGAAGCTCTCCTCCGCTCGGGTGGCCGTAATTGCCTGATTGGTGTGTACGCCTCATGGCGACTCTTTTCCTCCCCACTTGTGCGCTATATTTGCTTTTATATGCGTATTAACTAGCACTGTTTTGTGTGACAGGACCACGTGAAGGGACCCTACTGTTTGTCCATGGTGCGGCTTCACCTCACCTGAACCGCTTTGCTGTATTGTGCACTGTTTTGCTCCGCCTCATCCGACTGCTTTGCGCCACTGGACTGCTTGCTCCGCCCCCGTTGCTTGGTGAACGGTGCTACGGCGCATCGAGGATTTCACTAGCATCGTGGGCTAGCTCTTAGCAGCTGTTCGGCTCGGCTGGAGCGGCACGCACGGGGCTCGACCTTACACCTGTCGCCGCTACTGCTTTGGTTGCCTGTATGGGCACCACAACTGACAGTTAGCCTGTTCGTTACTTTTGGTTACTTTACTTTTGATTATTTTGAGTAGCTTATAGTATATTTGGGTTTCATAGCTTTATTTCTGATTATTTTGTTGTTTTATTTTGGGTATTTTGTTATCTTTATTTGACGTATGTACATTTGATTAAACTGTGGTATTCTAGTGATTAGTTTTGATTTTTTGGTTTAGAATTATTGTGTAATTCCTGATTTATCCTTTCTTTAAAGGGATTTTCCCATTTTCTTTAACTTTGATAATTCTGTTTCTTTGAGATTTGTTACAGATTAGTTGGCAGGGTACTTTATTTTTTGTTTAATTTTGTCGTTGGATACCTGCCATCCACTTTGTTTTGTTGAATTCCCATTGTTTGTTTTAGTCTCTGGTTGCATGAACCCCACTAATTTGTGTTTGTCCTTTCAGGTGCTGAGTGCCCAAGGTGGTGGTCCTGGTGTCCCCGGTGGTCGTTTTCCCTTTTTGTGTGTGAGTGTGGTGCACCACCCCAGTTCTTTTGAGTTTTCCACTGAGTGAGTGAGTTGAGTTGTTTGCACGTGTGTTCGGGGTGCTTCCTGGGATTGTCCTCACCTCATCGACCCCTTTCCCCCACCGGTAAGCCTCAGCCCTGATAAGGTTCCCCTTCCCTCTCATCCCCCTGAATGCATGGTGTTTTTATTGGTACTTATATTTTAACTTTTTATCTTGTTCAATAAAATTGTTGTTTTAAGTGGAACCACGTCGCCTGCTGCTTTAATATAACGAACCTGTGTGCCTTAGAATATTAACTTCCCAGGGTGAAATTCCCAGGGTAGCGTTGTCGAGCAACTATAGTGTGAATGAATTAATTTCCTTCAAGGTGTATGATTATCAATTCTACCATACCCCTCGCGTTGCCACACTTAGACGCCGCATTGAGCAGGTTGGCCCGTTGCTGCGATACATCAGCATGTCCGCCATATTGGATGTGGCAGATCTGCCCCGTAAACTAATGCAAGTAAATGGACCGAAATTCATGAGTGCCTTTCCACAAAGTTTCATTGAGTTATTGCCTTTTATTCACTCATTCACACACACACTCATATTCGGGAAACAGAATTTTTTCTTTCTCTCTTACTTGTGAAAAGTAATCTCGTGAAGTCTGGTTTGGACTGAAAACTGGTTGGTACAATTCCACACAGCACATGAATGAAGCACCTTCACCATTTGCTCTCATAGACATATATGTGTCACATATATGGTTCGCTCTTGCCACATCCAATATGGCAGCAACGTCGACGTGTGATTCAGTGCTCAATGCGGTGTCTACGTATATATGTCTATGGGAGTGACATTGTGTTTTTTTCTATGCATTTGTGTCCATGTGTATGGGGAGTGCTGAGGGAAAAAGAGAGAGAACTTTTCACAGCCACATGATCCATCCAACACCAGCTGCGGTAGAAGAGACCTGATGAACATGCATGAGCACCTTGGTGGCACACAACATTCACAAAATGCTTGATGTTCAACAAGCTCATTTTCAGCATTCGAAGGACAGCATGCACAGCAGTACCACTGACTAGTAGGGGTGCTCTTAGTTTTCCATACAGGGCTCCTCCTCCTTCTCATAGCTCTTATTTTTGCTGTAGCTGGAGTTTGGATCCTTCTTTCTTCAGCCACCAATAATATTCTTTCCTCAGTGCATCACCACGACATTCACCACTGGCCAGTTGGTAGATGTGAGCATGGTCAGGACCAAAAATCTTAAGGCCTTTGACCCAGACCTGCCAACTTCATTCGTCACAGTGTTTGATGAAAGAGTGTCTTTTTTTATCTCCTTTATTATGTATAAGTCTGTGAGCCCTGTAAAAAAAAAGAAAAAGTTCACAGCAGGATTGTTGCTGTACAGATCCTCTGCAGACACTGACAGAGGAGTGAAGCAGCTGCTGTCGTAGACGAGGTGCATCACATCCTCCAGAATGCCACATCCATACATCACAGATATTACAGATGTGGGAGAATGCATCAACACATTTTCTGTATTGTCAGCCATCTGCATATCATTGAATACAAAGAGGGATATAATGATAGCGGATTCCTCCCAGCTTTAACACCTGAGCGGGTCCTTTCATGTGTGCAGACATGATTTGAGAATTCAAAATATGATGATGCCATTTTCCCACATCTGTGATGCTGACTGGGCAGGCTTATATTGTTTTTTAAGATCCAGCAGTAAGTCGGTTTTCAAGTCTGTGGCAGAGCCAGATGTGTATGTAAAGGAATAATGTGTCACAGACCACATGACAAACTGTATGTGCATATTTTAAAAGAGGGTGCAAAAAAATCTTGTTATTTGAGTCTGCAAGAAAATGTGTATGATGTATCATTCATGACCTGTGATGCCAATATAATCCATCCTAGTGGTGATGAAAATCCCAGCAATAATGTACCATTCATAATGCAGGAAACTTGGGGAAGCAGTGATAAATAAAGAATGTGTGCAGATGTTTTACATTTGCTATATTCTTAATTCATTTTATTGCTGTTCATTGTGTTTCCAAAATACTGCACATGATATTCATACAGTCACTTGGGTGTAATTGAGTTAATAAGTCAGAGGGGGAATCAAACACGCTTGATGATGATCAATATATATATATATATATATATATATCTACTGCAGCGAAAAATGGAGTGGGTTTTATTCTTTAGTGTCAATAATACAATATTATAAAATATATATTAAATAAATAAATATAAATAAAAATATTATAAAATGAAACTAGCTACATGTGCAGCACTGTTTCATCATTCCATTTAATAAAAATATTTCAATTAAAAAAATTGCTTTTGAAACATCATGAACATCATCACAAACACTCAGTATAACAGAGCATTATTTTATTTACCTATATTATTTCATGTATTTAAATAGGCTCCATTGGTGTGTTCACAGTGCAGCCTGGCACCTGCAGCTCTTCAGCCAAAGCTCAGTGGCTCTTCTTGACTTTTCTGTTATGCAATATTAAATGATCTGCTGTCAAAAAAATGATGAAAATGACTGCTGTCTTGTGTTGTATTTCATTTAATTAGATAAAATCGTGCTGGATTACATGTTTCATGCCCTTTGAATCCGGCATGTGAAAGTAATTTACATGCATGGGAATGGTGGATTGCTATATTTTGAGGTCATTTGTGGATGTTAATGAAACGAGTGGCTATTGAGGAAAAAATGCAGGTCATGAAAATGACACTGAAATAATTATTAGTAAAATATGCATCATTACTATTTGCAATATGTGTATATACTAAACACTGTAATGATAATACTTTCGCCTTGAGGGTTGTGTGTGGAATTAAAAAAGACAACATTAGTGTGGTGGGCTCTCACTGGTAAACCCACCCACTAACTATGAAGATCCATAGTAGGTAGTTAATGAAACACAGCAGAAAGACCTCTGACCTTGACTGACATGAATTAAATGAATGTTTCAGAAGCTTTATTAAATGGTGCATTTTTGACCACATTGCAAGAAATCAAGCATTGCATATTGCTCTTTAAAATCTTTCCTGTGGATTTTGAACAAAAGTTGTGGATTGCGTTACGTTAATTTAGATTTCCAGCAAGTTGATTTAAGCTGCTGTGTAAGGTTGACGTCTGGCTGGAGACCTTTGTTGTATGTCTCTCATCATCTCACTCCCTGCTCTCATTTCCTTCAAAAAAAAGGCTGAAAAAGTTGATTTTATGAAACGATTTCAGATCAGTGTTTTGAGACTGCATAACACATTCTATTTGTGGATAAGGGTGAACATGGTTTAGCTTCCTTAATGGAGAATGAAATATATATTATAGACAATGTATTTGCATTTTACAGCAATCCTTTGCTTTACCACTTTATCTTTAGTTGTTGTTCTTTTCAGGGATGTTTTTAGGAGACTATTATTATAACTAAAAGTACTGATTATTTCTTCCACTGAAAACATGCAGAGGAGGTGAGGTACTTGTTGAGCCCAGAGTAGTGTCTGCAGGCCTTCCCTTCAGGCCCCGTACAGCCCTAACAACCTGCAGCTAGAAGACAGGACAGCCTGTAGGTAGCCTGAGAGGCAAAACGGGGAAGAAGAAATCTGCAAAGTACTCACTGCTGCTGCTACAGTTGCCAGCTGTGAGCACACGGTAACAAGTGAATGCAACTCAGATGAGTGTATCAACATTTTTATCAATTCAACTGAGCTCAGTAAACTGACACTATAAACGAAGGGGACAAAAGTAGAATGTTGAAAAGTGAGGGTGACATATTCCCCTCATTCTGAGTGGAAATTCAGCCATTGATCCAAACATTGGTGTATTCGCTGTCAGGAAAAGCACATTTAGTTTAACTGTGTGTGAGTGCAGCATGAAAATCAGCATGAAACCTTAGCTTGGATGTGGTCACCAGGGCTGTAGTCAAGTCCACCTTTATTGAGTCCAAGTCCAGATGAGATCAAGAGAAAATCCTAAAACAGACAAAAAAATATTTTCGAGACCACAATTTTTGTGTCTGTATTCAATTGCACTATAATTTATAATTAATATTATAAAGAATGTGTAAAAACACTGTAGGATCAAATTAGAGCGATTTCATTATTATACTCTCCTCAGACAGCATCTAATCCTCACTCTGAACAGGGTGTTGAAAATGTAACAATAACCTAAACAGCAAAAACATTTTCAAAAACAATCTTGCTTTATTGAGCTGGTATCTGCTATATAAGGGCTTTATCTGGATCCACACCAAACTACACATTCATAGATCCTAACAGAACATGTGTCACTGATAAATAAACAATGTTGAAAACGTAAAAATCGTGCAATGTTTACAAGAAAGTGAAAATAAATTCAGACCCAGCCCTGCACTAACTTTGGTGAAAATCGGTTCAGTCATTTGTGTAATCCTGTTAAACAAACCAACAAACAGCTGTTCGCTGACAAGACTTCAGTGAAAATGACTACGTGCGTAGTGGAGCTCTGGTGCTCGCGATCAGGTAAACCAATCGCATGCCTGGTTGCCCGGTAGCCATGGTTACCGGCAGCCAATGTCAATGCTGGTCTATTTTGAAAATCAGGTTTGTTTCAGGTTTCTTTGGTGAGAAGACATTCATTTATGGGAATAAAAACAAGGTTGGACTTGGTCGAGATGATTAAAATATTCGAGTCCAACGGCCGAGTCAGAGACAAGTCCTAGTCAAATACCAACGACGAAATCATGTCTTGAGTTGGACTTGAATACTACAAGAAGAACAGAAGAAGTAAGACTTACTGAGATTGTTCCTGAACAGACCTTTTTCAGGAGCCAAAACTCACATTAAGACAGTCACTGTGGGTGAGCGCTGCCATAATGAAGCAGTAAATTTAACACACTAAAAAATATCTACAAAGATAATCAATACAGGCTTAAACAGAAGTGAGACAGCAAATATTTGGCACTGCACTGAATCCTCCCCCCGGGGAAAATCAAGCAGCTTGTTGTTTCCAGTTGTTTGACAGTTTTACACCAGGAAGTCAATGCTGAGAGCTGTAATCTAAATTGTTGACCATTTAGTTTTGGGAATTATCCCAGTTGGCATCACTGAAGTATTATTTCTGCAGCGAAAAACCCCAAGTTATCTCCCGCTCTGATCAATGCCTACTGTGCATTCAATCACAAGCATGTGTCCATTCCACTTACGGCACAAAGCAATTACAAATGGCTGCGAGTGAATTGAAAAAGGGCAGAGCTGTAGTGGCGGCTGTTGCAAATGGACTGGCTTTTAAACTCAAATTAATGGACCCCGTGGCTCAATAGAAATTATGTTTTGTAATGTATTTTCATAATAACTTCCCGTGAGCTGAATCCAGAGACATCTTATTTGGCAAACACTGCTGGTAGCCTTTAGGCCTTTACAACCGAGGGATAATACAAAGGAAGTTAAGGATCTGAGTTCTGAAAGCACCGCGGTCACACTGACAAGCAGGGGAGGAGAGAGTAGGCTGAAAGAGAGCAAAAGGAGTTCTAACTTAATAAAACCAAACTAGACCGGAGTCTGAAATAAGCCTGAAGTCTAACTCAAAGTTCTCTTCTATTAAATCATATACATATAAAATAACTCTATCAACCCTGTAAAGCCTGGACCATGAAATAAGTGACAGAAAATTCCAGTTCTTTGAAACTGGAGCCTTTCATGGTCCTTCTGAACAAAGAATTCAAATATTAATTTCCATATATGAGTTTCAATTTTTGTCATATTTGAGACATCATCATCATTTGAGACTCGAAGTTTCATTTAATTTCATTCAACAAAAACATATTACTACAAAAGTATGTAACAAATTGGTCATTTTAGTTCCAAACATGAGGATACTGTTATTTTTATTCCATCATTTATTATTGTTATTACTCTGTATAAGCTACTATCTGTATCATGCAGCCATGAGAAATCCACCAACAGAACTGGCAGGTGAAGAGGAACACTATTTATTTTGGCTCATTTTGTGATTCACAACCTTTTTATTTTGCACACTGATAAGATAAGATAAGATAAGATAAGCCTTTATTCGTCCCACAGCGGGGAAATTCACAATGATGGATGTGGATGATGGAGCCTCCAAAACTCATGGATCATATAAGATATGTTCGGTGATATAGGGCTAAAATGACATGTATTTTTACTTTAATCCTTTAGAGAATTTTGTGAGTCAAAGTATAAACACAATACAACACAGTTGGCAACTTAAGTACATAATCAGAAACATGAGAACAGGCCAGAACTGCACATGTCAAGCAGGCAGCTCCATTAACTCATGCACAGTATTAAACCACCAGCCAATGGCTATTGACCAAATATAAAAAACACATGTGTCTTTGCTGATCAATCAGTGCTTGTGTAGTAGGGCATGACTTCATCTGAGCTGACAGGCTGGCTCATTTCCTGCAGAAAGGTCAGTGGCTGTCACCTGGACCGGGTCCTGCCTCAGAGGCGTTTGGGACTCAGGGTAACAGTGGAGCTGAGGCCTGAGCAGTGAGCCGGGCTGAGGACAGGCATCTGTGCAGCTTCAGTCTAAAGATCCATCTGATCAGCTTTGAGACCTCGTCCTTTTCTTTATGATGCCTTCCCTTGAAAGAATAAAAAAAAATATATGTGTAACTTTTTTTTCCTCATTATCATTATTATGGCCTACTGTAGTTTATGCCTTGGGATAATTCTTGTCTAATAATGCCGACATGATTATTATGCATATCTGTTATAAGCACGACATCATTAAAATGAGGCCCTTCCAGGTGCATACAGTAGTCACTTTCAGTGCACGTGTACAGCGAACAAAAGTCTGAAATCAACGACATATCCTGTGTGTCTGAGGTCGTGTTGCTGTGTTCATGTTTTCTAATTAATAATCTAATAGACAGACAGACAGAGTACTTTATTAATCCCTTTGGGAGGTTCTCTCCGGGAAATTGGCATCTCCATCACTTCTCGTATATTGCACTGTTTAAATATAGAATACAAAGTATAAAATAGAATATAAAATAGAAAATAAAAATATAAAATCTTAAAATAGACACAATAAATTAGGCAGTAGAGATAGCAGGTATTTGAATCAGAAGTAGGCACTTGCAGGAGAACTAAAGAAAATATGCATATGTGTATGTGTGTACCTGAGTGTGTACATAGTGATAGCAGCAGTGGGTATGGTATGCTAATGGTAATGGTAGAGTGCATATAGTAATATAATATAATAATATAATATAGCATGTAATAGTAGTATGAAATAGCATATACAATAAATGTAATAATTAATGAAGTTGTTTTCTATGTTGTCCGTATGTTTTCTGAAGTTGCAGTGTGTCAAGCTGTCAAAGCAAAAAAAGAGACTGTTACAATGAATCTACAGTGCATTTGTACAGAAAGCATAAATGTAGAGGAAAAGAAGAACGAAGTTGTACAACAGTTTCATGAGTCCAGGCTTCTGGGGAAGAACAAGTTCCAGGCAAAGTAATAAACCAATATCAATATACAACCGTCTAAAAAATACTACACCACTTCTTAAATAGTAATATATATAAGAATCTTAATTCCATGTTGGCTGTGAAGGGCAGACAATGTCCCTCAGAGGACGCTGGATTCTTTACATGTGTAATAATGTGAGATTGTATTAGGGAACAGGATTTGTGTCTGTATTAACTGTGTGCAGACAGTAATGCTGTTTCTACCCCGAGAAGCCACAGTGTTGGTTATAGTGAGAGCTCGCTTTTTCTATGATGCTGTTTACAGGACAGAGGACATTATTGTGGTTTCTGAACAGGACATTGTGTTTTCAAGATTTGGCCCATTAACCTTAATTTCCTTCAGGTGCTGTATTTATTTACAGCCCATCTCCCTGTGAATGTGATGAATGACATGATTCAGTGTGTGAAACACGTGTGTCCAGCTTCAGTTACAATATGTTTTCCATCATCTCACCACAAAGTAAAAGTTTAAATTCAAATGTGCATTGATCGTGGCGTTCATCTCCCAGAACAGCCAGACACAGAACGCACCTGAAGTTCCACCTTGATCTTCTGAATCAGTGCTCAAACTTCAGCAGCTCACTCTGTATGCCATCCTTATTTGTAGCATTATGTAAGAGCTCCACTAGCCCAGTGCCTGGTGAGCAGCGGGGTCGAAGATCACTCAGCCAAATGTTGAACTTGAATGGTTTTTTTTTTTTTTTTGGAAAAGTAGTTACTGAATCTTTCTCAAAGTTTCTGTGGGTATTCACAGACTCCAGGGGATGAGTGCTGTTTTGAATGGTTCCCTTACAAATTGTTGTAATCATGTTAGGAAATATTTGGCCAGAGTCAGAGCTTCCACCACATAAACCTTATGTTTAAGAATCAACAACATACCATCAACAATGCAGCACTGGCAAAAAGAAGTTCTTTATTTCAATGTCATGTCCAAAAAGAAACGTTAAGTTACTTTTTTCAGTTATGTCTCGTCTCATGTTGTCTGGTCACTTCCTGTTTTATTTTGGTAACCATCTCCCTTCTTGTTCCAGGTAACTTGCCCTTCCTTCTGTGTCTCCCGCCGGTGTGATTGTCTGCCCCGCCCTGATTGTCTCCACCTGATCCCCTACCTTGTGTATTTAATGTCTTCCCCTGTCCTGTGCCAGTTTGTTGTGTCTGCCGTGTCCCTCAACTCGTGCCCATGATCCATGTGTTTAAAGCCAGGTTTGCCTGTTTGCTGTCACGTTGTCTTCATCTTTTTCTGCCTCGTTTTTCCTCTGCCAAGTTAGAGCGATTTTTAGTTTATTACTTTGTTTGTTTGATTGATTATTTCCTCGCCAGAGTGATTTTTCGTTACACCACGTTTTTGCCTTTACCTCGTTGGAGTGATTTTGATTCTTGCACTTTGTTCAATAAAGACTTTTATTTTGAACTTTTGCCTTGGTGTCCTGCATTTGGGTTCAAATCCTGACTGAGCCTTGTCATTCAAATGATTTCTATTTAACTAAAACATACTGGAATTATGTGTAAAATGTTGACATATGATTTGCACTCACAGCACTTCCATCATCAGTGAACTTTTTTATGGCTCTAATTAAGGACTCACAGTAGTTAAAGGTTAAAGTTAAGGAAACATCATGGTCTTGGTTTAACACAGAAAAAGTCTGCAGTGACTTGAAGCAGAAAACATAATTCCCTGATTGACATTTAACCAGAACCACAACTGTGAACTCCCTTCACTCAAGGTGCACTTTGTTGCCTAAATCGAATCACATGCAGAACCCCTGTCTCCGGTGTCAGAGTCCTGTGCTCTGTACAGCAATTACATGTCCCATCACACCATAATTGAGAAAATAAATTAGTACTGTATAAACATAATTTCGAGGAGACAAGGTTGGCAAATTGATATTCCCTTTGCCATAATCTGCTGACGAAGTGAGGGAAAACAACAAAGAGATGAATGATTTGTCATGTTAGCGATATTCTGACTTCTTAGGATATGGACCCTCCACTTCCCATAATGCCACTTGATCACATCTGTCATTGCACAAGGCCACACTTGCAGTTTGTAGCTTCAGACTTGACTTCCTGTTACTTTCACCTCCTGGAGTTTAATGGTTACATCATGCGACAACAGCAGGGCAGAATCAATAATTCAACCGCTGAAACGTTCAGATTCCCGCACACTTTCAATCAAACGATGATGTACCTCTGACTGACACTTGAAGAATCCCTCCCCTCATTAGAACAGCCCCCAGTATTCTCTTTCAAGAGAATTGTGTCTAATTAGCAAAATGCGAAGGTCTCACGGGGCATGAGGAGGTTCCTTCACTGCCAAGCTTTGACATGGCAGAATAAATGCTTTGAAGAACACAAAGAGGTGTTTTCAATAGTGACACACCAGCTCGCACTATTTAGAGAACTGGGGCTATGCAAATAATGGTAAAGTACAATGGTGTTGCAGGCGCTTTCATCAACGTTTATTCCACATCGTATAATCTCTGTGATAATTGTATGTTACACATCCCAGTAACATGGAGGAGGAGGACAAAATGATGCATTTATCTCGTCCTTCTCTGCTCTGCCGACCACTCAGAGCACTGTGCAGCACATTAACCCGTTCACATGCGCTGATGGCAGAGGCTGCCATGACAGGTGCCAACCTGCTCACCAGGAGCCATATGGCACTCTCCAGCCAAGCCCCCCACAATGATTTTATGCTCACCTGTTCACACACACAGGAGAATTTTGGGGTTCCACAAGCGGCAACCTCCGGCACTGAAAAATGAAGCCAATGCGGAAGTGCAAAAAAGCTGCAGTTCCTCGAATAACCACTAGAGCAGGCTGCAGAAGGGAGTCAATTACATTTGAGCCCCATGTTAAAATGTCCGATTTTACCACAGAAAAAAACATATTTACAGCCTGGTTCAAAACATGGCTCTAGTCTCATAAGCTAGTCTAAAGGGCGTCACCCCGGCTAATTCTAGTCACTGAGTTTGGGAAAGAGATCGTCGTGGGGTTAGCCGGCTAGCAACGATATTTAGCATTTCACCTAGCTGGTTAGCTGTAGCTAGTTTGATTATTTCGAATAAAGGGGCTTTTTTCAGCCAATAGCGTTCATTCAGCCGGCCCATAGGACCCGCCTCAGCTCCGCCCTCGCTCCACCTCTTTGTCCATATTTGGAGTAACCGGAGGTAGGCTACCAAGATGGCTGCGCACTACGATTTGCTTCATTTTTGCTCTTCAGAAACCTATGGGTGACATCACGGACACTACGTCCATATTTTATACAGTCTATGGTTCCACATCAAACTGGAGAACCACCGGCCTGAGTTGTGGACAACCCACTCTACCTCCTGAGCCACATCCACCGCCCACAGACAGAAATTATGTCAGGGCTGAGAACTTTTTTCTCCCACACTCACTTGCTTTAAATGTCTGATGCTAAGCTTTTAATGTTTTCCCCCTGAAGAACAAAGTTCCTTCGAGTGCATGAAAGGGCATCTTGCGTATACTAATTTAGTGCCTAAATATAAAAAGCCTGCATCTGAGGGCAGCGCGCGGTGAAACGGTGCAGTCGGGGTGACGGCGTAACCTCATGTGAATCTCAGCTTTAGCAGCTCAAGGAAAAATAGAAAAACACATTACAAAGACAACTGTTGAATATTCCTCAGGCAATTTGCAGAATTCTGGAGTGAGAAATGAAAGCGTTCATGCTTAGAATCACATCGACAGTATAATTAATTCATATAAGTGTAGCAAAAAAAAAAAAAATCACACTATCAACACAATGCATAAGCTGAACAATGTGAATGGAGCTGATTGTCACAGCCTCGGCAGGAAACCCACTCCAGCTACACAGAGGTTTTTATTTATCTTTCAACTCCATGTCTTTCCCCCCTTCTCTCGAGCCCATTGATTAGCATGATTAAGTCTCATCAGCCCAAATCAACAGCGCACCCCCCCACCACCCCACCCCCTCAAATGAGCGGGAAGAAGCTCATCAGACATCACTAATCAAGTACAGCTTGATGCTAGTTTTCAGCCAATCATGCGTAGCCTCTGGCGCTGTGAATAAATAAGGCTGATTTGATCAGTCTAAATTTTTAATCAGATGTTTGAACTGTGGCAGTTATTTTCTCAGTTGTGCTGCTCTTTCTTTTGCTGAGCTCAGGTCAAGAGGAGGTCAGGGTGACTTTGGCTGGGGAAAAAAAATATATATATATATATATATATATATATATATTGTAATAATACCTGTGAGATAGAGATTTTGCAATAGCTGCCATGTCTCAGTTGAGTAGCTCACAAAGAACAAATATTTTCTCCAATCTATGAAAGATATTTCACTGAACAAGCGACATTTTTATACTGCTGGTGGTGCCACATGAAAAATCAGGAGACAGCCAGAGTCAATAGGATTCATCCTCCATGTGCAGTTTTTGACCACTAGTAGTGCTATGGAGCAAGTTTTTTTATTAGCAGGAGTCCTTGTTTTGTTTATATCCTGCATGTGCATCAGATAGCATATATGGGAGTTCAGGGTTTGTCCAGACATTGACTTCAGGCTATTACAGTGATCAACAGCTGGAGATAGCATGAGTACGGTGACCAGACGTCCCCGGGGACCGCCCCGATTTGAATGACCTGTCCCCGGTAAAATCTGTCCCTAAAAATGTCCCCGATTTTGACACTGAATCTGGGAAACGTGCACGCACCCTTGGGCACCAGTTATTACGGGAGTCAGTAAACGCATCGCCAGAGAAAACGTCATATGACGTACGCACGTTATCAGAGGAGGAGCATATGTAAATGTCTGCACTAAATTTGAATCAACTGTGGTTGGTGGATCAATCGACTCACCAACATGGCTATTCATAGTGCCATGCTGCTAGGCCAAAACACGCAAGTAAACTTTACCCAAACCTAGCAGAGTTTGACGATTAATTTAATTATCTCAAGGCATCAAGTTTGTTTGTTTGTTTTTTCGGTTATCATATTTCTTCTGTGGACCAGCGTTACCCCTTGTTTTCTTTGAAACTCCATCATTCGTTAAAAGAGATTCTGAAAAGTCACACTGCGACACATTTTCCCCTCAGGGTTCAGTAGTGTTAATCTTACCCTTAACCTCCATGCTGACGAACAGCGGACCCCGTAAATGCTAGAGAAATGGAGCCCACTAACATTTACCCTGACATGACCAGTTCCATTTGATGGCCATTTCGCACCAGCTCTATAGCGTCTTTATTTTTCTGGAGCCAGTCCAGCCTCTACACTGGCACTGTGGACAGTAGAGCAGAGGGACAACCCATCAAAACAAGCAAGATAGAAAAATAGCATTAGAGAATGGATTGATCTCTATCTGCAACATTTGCCTGCCACCCGCACTTAATTTTGCTCAGATTTTTTTGGCAAAGCACCACTTCGTTCTTTCATTCATTTTCAGATGGCTGTTGGTGTTTTCCACATAAAGCCTGTTGAAGTTGAGCTCTTTAAAGTGCCACATTAAAGAAATTATAAGCAGGCGGTCTCTGAAAACTGGCATGGTTCATGTTTAATATTTCTCTCTCAGATATTAAAATCCCACTATTGAAGTCACCCTCCTCGGCTCCTTCCTCGGCCCTCAGCATTTGCTATTATTCCATCTGTTTATAAGGCAGAGACCAAAAAATATTCCATTATGTCCTCTGTTGTGTCTGTTTCATGTGTGTGCTTGCACGGCAGGTTATGAATATAAATTCAGGCCAAAATACTATTTAAGTCTCATGATGACACCGGGGGTAATATTGTACCTATTTCTCTCTCTGAGAACAATCGTAGAAAACATCTTATGATTTGGCACCCCGACTGTGTCTTGCACTTGACCTTTCCTTTCCATCACACAGTTTCATGAGATGCCATCCTAGGTTGGCGCAATTTGAGCAGGTAAACGAGGCAAAGCCGAGCAGAGCGACCAAGTGATATGGAGATGAGACGTGGTTGGCTGTCCCCACGGGGCAGGGGTGAGATTGAAGGCTTGCCTTTGGGAATGCATTTAAAATCATGATGCATTTTCTCCACTCTCTTTCCCGCCTGCAGCATTGATCTGCAAGCAAGACCTAAATCAACCCACGCAAATGAACTGAACAATGACTGACGTTTAGCAAAGCGCTGTTGGCTTCCATCCGGCTGTTTATCACCCTGCAGGTCAAACTCAACCAGAGCCCATATCATCTACATTCATATAGCAACTCCGGAGCCATTTCTATCAATAATAGCACATTTTGGTGAATCAAGTTTTTTAATGGAAAAGAGAAATGGAATTTAAAGAATGAAATGGAAAAAGCTCATATTTAGCTTTGATTAAATGAACTGTGAGAGGCAGTGTTTTATAAACAATGATGCCTATATCAAATCATCATGATGGAAAAATTGTAATCTTTCTGCTTCCTGTAAAACATTTAACTATGCCTTGCTTATCCTGTACTCTTGGACTTCTGCATCAGTGTATCCAACCAGAAGTCATTTGGGAAAGACGGGTAATCATATTAAAGAGCATGGTTGGAGACTTCAGTCAATCAATGTGCACGAAAATAAAGTCAAAACTAGATTTTCAAATATGTAAAATATACATATATGCTGCATGCACTACAGTAACATCTGGAGTCATTTTTGTAAGGGAGTCTACTTCAATAAAGAGGAACTGGATGTGACATCACAAAAGGGAGAGCAACCAAGTGAGGTCAAGTTTAACATTAATACAAATGGATTCAAGTGACTGACTACAGACTTTTAATTATGATTCATTTGTAGCCTTCAGAATGGCCTGTTATTTATGACTGCTGTTGTGTCCCCCTAAAGTAACTGTCAGTCTCCAAAAAGTCCCTGAAAAACTAAATTAAAGCGTTACTTCTTAAAACCCTGTGCTTGTCATGCCAGAGTCCACTGAGTTCACCATGCAGGGTTATGGTGCCTCCGCCACAAGGAGTGGCCAGGAGCAGGCTATGGGCGCCTCAGCCACATGAGGTAGCCTGAGAGAAACTCCCCTTGCCTTACTTGCTAGGCCGGTGACTTCAGGGGGGGACTGCGAGGCAGAGGTTTGGGTGAAAACTCCATTCAATCTCCCTCATTTTGATTCGCTCTCTCCTGTCTCCACCAGGTCTCGAGATGGTTAGGTTAGGTAGATACTTTATTCATCCCCATGGGGAAATTCGCAGATGTAAACCTTGCTCACCTTCAGTTAGAGGCCCAAGTGACGGCACAAGATCGACAAGGACAGCTAAATTTTCGCCTGCAAGTGAAAAATATGAAATTAGAACCCGACAGAGCCGAGAGGCTCCGTCAGCTTGAGCTCTCACAAAGAGATGCCCACTCAGTGGAGGGTCCACCCACAGCACTTTCCCCCGGCTCTGTTAGTGGTTCTCGTGATCTAGTTGATATTAGTAACTTTGTTGCTTTGGTGCCAACATGTAGAGAAAATGGAAGTGGACTATTTCGGCGCTTATGAGCGTATCACGACAGCCCTTAAGTGGCCTTCAGAATGGCCACTGTTACTGCAGTGCAAAATAAACAGCAAAGCCCAGGAGGTGGTCTCCATTATGACACCATGAAAGGTGCCATCCTGTGCGCCTATGAATTAGTCTCAGAGGCGTACAGACAAAAGTTCAGGGCTCACAAAAAGTGCCTCCACTCAAACCTACATCGAGATCGCTAGAGATAAGGGGAATTTATTTGATAAATGGTGCTCAGCCTGAGACGCAAATGATTCTGTTTCACTTCTTGAGTTGATGCTTTTAGAGGATTTTTAAAAAAGTCTACCTGAGCGCATAGTAGTTTACTTAAATGACCAAAAAAAAGTGAAGACACTATCTGCTAGACATTATGAATGTCTATATCACAAGGGTATATATATATATATATATATATATATATTGTTGACGCACACTTTGTGGTTCAGTTAAAGGATGCGTGGCTTCCGGCTCAGCTGATGTGCTCTCGTTCTCCGTCGTGGTATACAAACATCAATAAAGAGTCCATACTTCTAAATTCACAAAAAATAATTGTCCACACTCATAATCTTGAACGAAAATATCAATCCATTTTATTTACCGTTTGGATTTCATCATTATAACAAAAAGAGGGCAATGGCGGACACAATCCGTGCCATGCAACGGTCAAAAACAATAACTCTCCAGTATGCGTGACACCTGTACCAATTTGTGTGGCCTTAAATAAACAGCTTTCTGGGCCACAGCACCACACATTGGTTGCTGCTTGAAATGGCTCCAACAGATATACTGTATATAGGCTTTGAATACAGTAGATTAGCAACTGCTGATCAATCCATATCAATTTCAGACTTAAAATAATGCACTGATTTAAGCCCCACCCCTTTCCGCTTCCACTTGCGGTTTAGCCCCCGCCCATTCCGAGTACAGATACAGATACAGATAATATAGGTGGTTGAACAGATACAGATAGTGGTGTACTCGCTCATCCCTAGCTGTTACTGCCTGGACAAAGCAAAACACTGGAATGAAGGTGCTCCATTTGTTTTATTTGCTGCCAGTGAGTCTGTCGAGGATTCCTTAGGATTTAGTCCCGCTGAACTTCTTTCTAGCCACACACTCCGTGGTCCATTAAAAGTGTTGAAAAATGAATTCCTCGCAACAGAGGAGTCTCCATAGAAAAATGTGTTGAATCACATTAAGTAGCTGCTGTGAGAACCTGCTTCACGCTTGCGCTTTTGCAAGAGAAGCTCTAGCCCAGTATCAGTCTGAAATGAAAAGAAAATATGACCGTAATGCTGCTGACCAGAAGATAAAGTGCGTATGATAAAGTTGCGTACGCCTCTTCCTACGCAAATGTTGTAATTGTGTTCGAACATTTTGGAAACGGGGTAAACTAGCGGTGCAGATGGTGAGGTGGTGAACTGAAGCCAGATTCAACTTATACATTTAATCTCGTCACATATCAGACTTATAGACCTGCATAATCATAAACACACAAGTCTGTAGTGTAGGCCATTACACTATGTTCAGGGTCCCTGTTCAGAGATCATACATCCATCTTCAAATGATATAGAGGGGTGGATAGCACTGATTGATTAGTATTAATTGTGACAAAGTGTGTAACAGTCAGTCTATTTGCTGAGTAAGCATATAAACAGTGTGGTGACACTCATGTGTAATGCTGCACAATGGATGCGCTGGCATTGCTAGAGGACCATGCAAATAGTGGGATCGGAATGGAGAGAGATTCCAGGGACCACAGAGATTTCCTGGCTCATGATGATGACTGGCCAATAAGCCGATTGAGATTCCCTAGAGCAGTGCTCTTGGGAATGTGCTGAACTGGGCCCAGTGTTAGGCAGATCAACCCACCGGAGCCATGCCATCCCTGTTTCTGGCAACCGGCTGAACAGGCCAACATTAAAAGGTGATTTGCGCTCCATTGTGTAGAGAGCAATCGGCCCCCACAAAGGTCGGTGGAGGTGTCTGGATGCCTCGGGGGGCAGACTGCTCTATCACCCCACCAAGGTGTGTGAAATCATTCGGGCTTGTGGGGTTCTGCACAACATGGCACTGAAGGAAGCCATTCCCCTTCCGTCTGGCCTCCCTCCCCCACACCACGAGGACCCTGACCCACAACCACCTCCCCAACATGAGGAGTTTCAGCAGGGAGCAAGGGTCTGTGAAGGTATTATGCGGCGTTTGCAGTAAGACAGCAAGTACGTTTCATTTTTTAGCAAGGTCTGTAATAGTGCTGGCAATGTCAGACATGACCTCACACATCGTTTTCTGTCGATGGAAACTTTTTTGAAGCCTATTGGCCTGAATAACACCATCTGCTGGTGGGTCTGCTGGTTGACACTACCTGCAGACCTTGCCTTTAAGTCCATGTTGCAGTTTCTTATTGGTTGAGCACCCCTTTAAAAGGGCCTATTGCAGCCTGACATCTGTTTGCATGACTTCCTGACGAAGGCTTGATGCCGAAACACGTCAAAGTTTGTTTTTAAGGTCTACATGACCATGCCGAGAAAATAATGGCATTTTTATAGTACAAAGAGAGTGCTTCGGAGTCTCTTCTTTTTGTTTGAAGGACCTTTTGAATCCCTTTCCAAAGAGCACCTCAAACAAACTCTGCCGAATCCAGGTGGCACTCCTTTTCTTTGTCTTCTGTGACCTCACACATGTTGCTCATCCCTGTGCTTATTTGCTGGAGTTTGTCTCAGACTTCATTTATGGCACTGATGGTGTCCCTTTGTTTTTGCAGGACAGTATCGCTCAGAACGCACTGGTGCTGGGGACAGCCAGGCCTTCAGCCATGGTGCCAGGACACCGAACCTCCTCGTCTCCCACGTCTTTCATCTCCAGATTGACTGAGCACAGAACAAATTAGTCCGCTGCCTTTTCACAAGTCTCTGTTGATTTATTTAATTTATACATTTAATAAACAGACAGTGCTGTACTTTACTTTCCCCTGTGGTCTCTGCTAAATCTGTGTCTCCTAAGCCACATGCCACACTTGCTGGCCGTCCCAAGAATGAAGGTGATTTTACTGTCCAGTGGTGTGGGCTCGGGTGTGTCCTCACCCCCACCGGCAGCAGACATGCTGAGGCGGTGCCGTGCCACTCTCCTCTTGGCCACCACCTTTAGATCCGACCATTTTTTTTTTTTTTTTTTTTTACTTCTGCCTTTTCTGGCCTCCACCGCACCCACAAGCACCTCTGTCTCTGTCTCTATAAAATGTCTTTTTCTTGTTTTCTCTGCCATGATGTAGCGTAAGATGCCATGGATCAGCAGGTCTATTTACATGCAAAAACATTTGAGGTGTTTTGCATTGACCATTCATGGTAAAATGTGGGCGTGTCGAGGGCGGGATGTGAGGTGGATCCAGCTGCGCAATCTTCCAGGCGGATTGTGATTCATAAAGGGAAAATTGCGTGCAGGTGTGCGGACGCACGGCCATTTTCAGCTTTTGGGCGTACGCACACTTTCAATGCGGACTCTATGCAATGTTTTATAAATGAGGCCCCAGGTCTTGCTGCCAATTTCCTGCTCCGCTTTTTCTGTGCATTTTACCGGCCCCCACAGCATTCACCAAAAACTAAGCAACACAGATTATGTCCTAAACACCCCTGACCGGTGATGAAAGACATGTTTGCCACAGAAACATTCCCGCAACTAAATGGAGACTGCAGAGTGTTGAGACTCCTTCCCCTAAAGACTGCACCACACTCATAGTTACTGGTTCTAGCATTGACAAGGACAAACACAGTAATTCATCATGATGAAAATTGGTGAAATGCAATGTAAAACTAAAGAAAAGTAGACTTGCTAAATTATGACTGCTTAGACTCACTACCACCTACGACTGCACAATGAGCCGAGACACAGTTAAGGACACTGACTTCCTTCTGTGACTTCATTTGACAGAGGTCTGGGCAAAAAGGGGGTCACGGCTAAAAACTCTTCTACTTTTCACTTTAAATTTAATGTTTTCTAAAATATAACCCAAATTCCAAAAAAGTTGTGACACTGTGTAAAATGTTCATAAAAACTGTAATGGGCAGTGTGGATGGCCTCAAATGCAACACTTGATTACTTGGTAAGGGTCTTTATTAAAGGCAACAGAAATCTTCACAAACAAAAACTCATGGGAGGGGTCATGTCCAGGATTGGCCAAAAAAAATACAGGGACAGGCAGACAGAAACCACAAACATGAACTATGAACAGGAGACTAAAAGCAGATCCAAAAATTGACATGAACACTGACCAGCATGAGAGGAAGTCAATGCAGCCAAGTGAGAGTGCAGGGGAGTGGCTTATGAAGACTCCTGATTGGCAACTGAAAACAGCCCGGTCCACAGGTGAGGCGATGAGGCGGGAGTGGCTGGCAGGTAAGCTGAGACAGAGGTGGGGTGAGTGGAAAAGTACTGAATAGTAGGATATAGAATTATGGCAGACAGAACAGAGACCAGAACATAGAAGTAAAACAGACAGAACTTATACATGACAGGAATGAGGCAGACAGGACGACGGCATAACAGACTGTAACAGAACAGAGACTGAGAACTAAGACAGATCTTAACTGAGACTAAGGCTGAACAGAATTAAGACAGAACTATGACATAGAACACAGACAGAGAACTAAGACACAGAACTAAGATACGACATGACAGCAGAGGCAAGGATATTATGCATTTTGTGGGTGAACTGAAATTCTTTGCAATTTTACACTGAGGAACTTTATTCTGAAACTTTTCCAATGTTTTCTTGTCCCTGTCCCACCTTTTTTGAAACATGTTGCTGAAATTTAATATGAGCATATATTTTTCATAAAACAATAAAAACCCTTTACTTTCAACATTTGGCATGCTGTCTTTGAATTATTTCCAATTAAATATGAGGTTCAAATGATTTGCAAACCATCAAAATCCATTTTTAATTTTTATTTTTTAAATTGGGGTTGCATTCAAAATACTACATTAACTAATTTCCAGGAAATTTCTAGGGCCCAGCCAAGGCTCACATTTGAAGGGTTGACGGTACCCAATATTATTTTGCCGTTGTTTTTCAGCAGAGGTTTTTTGGAGCCGGCATCTCATGACGAGCTCTGTCGGCGGCAGGCAGATTAGGTTCTGCACAAGCCTCCCCACCTGTAAATCTGTCACCGTGATTTCCAAGGCGTGGAAGAGCTCCATTGCTTTATGATTGCAACAACTAAGGGCCAAGTGTGATGCGTAGAAACACACCCCCATTTAACTTAATGAACTCTCATGATACAGGCAATTATTTCAGACACAGTAAACCATCTATCTCTCTTCCATTTTAAAAAGCTCAAAATATTTTTTTCTCTCGGGAGACTGTGATTTCATTACCGCACTAAAATGAATCTCCTTTTTTTCCACACTTGTATAGTGACTAATGGACAAAAATTTGCCTGCAACCCCCACTTTAGTCATTAGACATTCAGAAAATCTGCCTTTTTTTTCCCTCTTGTAATGGGACTTTCAAATAAATCATTCATGGCGCCAAGCTAAATTAAATGCAATAACTTTTCAATGGTTCTTTTTAACCTGCTGTGCAGATGGAGCAGGCCATTCCATTGCTATGGTGCATTTACTCAACAAAATGTAGCTATAAATGACTTCGGCACAATACTGCCTTTTTAGTTAATGATTTTCAGTTACCGTTTCAGGAAAATTGAGCCAGGAAAGAGACAGAGCTTTGAGGGGGTTTTTCAGCTGCCGCATGTACAGATGAGGGATACGCACTATTACAGGTGTCTGATCACTGGGGAAATCTTTCTCTTTTTACATTCCTATCCACTGTGCTTCCTCTCAGAGCTGCTGTCTGTGTGCTCCGCTCTGACAAATGGAACAGCTGCATTGTGATGGCCAGCTTCCAACACTGATGTAATTCACTGCTCCATCCCACCACAAACATTACTGATGTTGTGTTGTCCTCAGAACTGACAAGAATAAATGTTCATCTTTGGCTTATTTGCATACTGAGGTTACAGTGTTAAAAGAAGGTTATCATCTGTGTTTGCACCCCCCGCCGGTCCACTCACAACAGCTGAGCTGAGACCACCACAAGCCAGGAGTCTGCAACGCTTCCAGCTTGTACAGTTCAGTTTCTGAGAAGCTGAGTGAGTGGTCTGAAGCTGTACTGGTCGGTCACTCACTACAAGACCATACTAGTGCTTTTTGGAAGCACATTAATGTAGATATCCACGATGTAGCCCTTGATTTTAATTGGATTTTCTACACTGAGAAAATGATGCACATGTATACTATGCTTCATTGCATCATCATTGTAGTTTCCACTGACTCCATCATTGAATGGTTTGGGGCCAAAATACATTTGTGATCTACCGACACAGTACGAAGCATCCAGGCCACTCAGGTCGTCCGGGACAGGTCTGCTTTCTGTTCCCCCGAGTCAGAACCAAACATTCAGAAGCAGCAGTTCAAGTTCAGTTTTAATGTATATCTGAAACAAACTCCCAGAAAACCACAGGTCCAATGAAACAATCACTCCTTTTAAATTAAGACTCACCTTTCAGTCTTTCATTAAATTACTTAAATTAACTTAACCTTTAAGTATTTATAACTCCACTGTAACTTTATTTTTATATTTTATAACTGTCTTATTATATTCCAGCTTCTGTTTTAGCTGTTGATATTTTATCTTCACTTTGCTTCTGTCTTTTAATGTCTTGTTTGATAATGTCCTTCACTGCCTTGTTATCTTGTATAAAGCACTTTAAATTGTCTTGTTGCTGAAAGGTGCTACAGAAAGAAACTTGCCTTGCCTTGCCTAATGAAATGACTGGAAAACAATGGCTGTCTAGAATGAAGGGAAATTACATTCCGTGATACAAAACAGTGTGCTATGCTTTGTAAAACTGTCAGTGACATGACTGTTGGGGTCTGGGGTCATAGTTTATTTTGTGGCCTTGATTTCCTGCCCTATACTTTAAGCACAGTGCTGTAATAATAGCCATCCCAAGGTTTTCAGGTTTTACTGTCATTTAGTCTGTAGTGAATTCATTCAACACAAACTCTTTGTGGGGATGTGCACCATGTCAGCAGACTTTAACTTATAATAATTAAGGTCTTAAAACTAGGGTCTGACTCAGGGTTCCTTCACAGGGCATGACCACACAATTGAGAGGAATAAAGCAGGACCCATCTGAGTTAATACTGCAATTTAACGGTGTACATTCTCTAGCAAATTTCCAGGGGTCCCCAGAGGTTTGGTGCTCTGGGCCAGTTTCTTGATTTGCCCACTTAGAAGTTGTAGTCCCTTTGTGCTTTTATATCAGACTTGGTCAAATATTGAAATCGAAGTGATGCTCATTTTAAACACTAACTGAAAGGATGTAAAATAATCCAGCTTTCCTCGTGACTAACAGTTGTGTGAATATAAATAATTTTGGTGAACATTTGACCTTTGCTGTGTTGCAGTTACACTGAATGCAACAAAAACTAATGGGCAGGTTTCCCAAGGACAGATACGAATGTTCTTCTGAGGATGAACCCTTTCATTCTTTCATAATAGCAATCCCTGCGTACCAACTTCAAGACAGAGTATCAGCTTCATTTACACTGTATCATGCATTTGACAAATTGTAATGACATATTGCATCATCAGTGTTTGGTTTGTCCAGCACTTTTGCATTGTGAGGTGTAGTTAGTGTTGCAGCCTGTAGGAGCCACTAGTGTACCTTTTTCTTTTATCTTCTTGTCATCACTCATTAAAACCCTTTGTTGGAATTATAAGAGACAGCTATTTATTGTGTTTACCTGTCTCCTGTCTCATTTCTTTTCTATCTTTCCTCCGACTGCTTTCCTTTCCATTTATCAGTGTTAAATGATCCCTTCTGTCCTTCCTAAAATCTGTGCACCGACTGTCATGCAGCACCTTTACATGCCTACAATGGTGACGACCACAAGAATAGCCTCAGAATAAATTAGTGTTTTCTGCACGAGAATGGACAAATTGAGTGTGTGACGCACATATCAGCCCATATGTTGCCAAGTGGTAAGAGGTATCATGTTTGCATTGCTCTCTGTTGTCAGTGGAAAGCTGTGTGTGTGTTTGTGGGACACGCTATGATTTCAAGGGTTATTGCATGGCAGAAATAGAACATGAGTGGGTTTGATAATCACAGGCAAACAGTAGACCGGTGATGCACCATGTCAACTCAAAGATGCAACTATGCATGTGTGTGTGTGTGTGTGTGTGTGTGTGTGTGTGTGTGTGTGTGTGTGTGTGTGTGTNGTGTGTGTGTGTGTGTGTGTGTGTGTGTGTGTGTGTGTGTGTGTGTGAAAGGCCGGAGCAATTTGTTCAGGCAAATGCCTTTATGAGTTTGTTCTGAAGGACGGATTTGCACAAATATTAACCTGAAGGATGTTAGTGCATCTGGAATTTCATAATGCAGTGTGCTAATGTTTTGCTGGCATTCAGTGGAATCCACCATATCAAGGATATTCAATGTATACACTCAAAATGAGAAAAGTGTTTAACAGTACAAGTCAATAAAACAGAAAAACTCCACACTTTGAATACTACTTAAAGACAAATCAATGTCCACTATATGAGTGCATTTCCAAAGCATACAGTCAAGTTTATGATTTTTCAGTCTCTACGTTTTCTTGCATTAATTTTTATAAAGTACAGAAATGTGTTGCCTGGGTTGTATAAGCCATCAAAGTGAACACTGAGTCTGCATAATGGATGATAATGATACAATTATATTATTATTGTACAGTAATCCAGTTTAAATAAAGTTACTGAAGAACTCATTTGAAGCAGCAAATATGTTTGAAAAGAAACACAATGCCCCATTTCTATCATCTAATATTAATTAGCAAAATGGTCTCTGACAATATATTTCATTTGCTTTTTTTTTTCAAAGCTGATTTTCCAAAAAGTTGGGATGCAATGTAAAATGTAAATTATACAGAATGCATTTGCAAATAAACTGTTTTTTATTTATTTATTTATTTATTTATTACCAACAACAGGTTTACAAAGTGTTTCAGAGCCCATGTATTAATCTCCTTTATATAATCAAGTGTTTGACAAAGTGTTGAACCTCTCTCCATCCTCGCTTGTGAACCACTGAGTCTTCCCAGGATGAACCTTTCATACCCAATCATGATCCTCTCACCTGTTACTAATGAACCTGTTTACCTGTGGAAGGATCCAAACAGGTGGTTTTGGATCCATCCACAACTTTCACAGTCTTTTGTTGCTCCTGTCCCAACTTGAAACATGTTGCTGCATCAGATCCAGAATGAGTAGAAGCAGACAAAACTCAATGAAGGTGATGAGGTCAAACATTAAATATATTTCTTTACACTGTTTTCAATTGAGTATATGTCAAAGAGGATCAACAAATTATTCCATTCCGTTTAATTCATGTTTTACACAGAATCCCAATCCCAATGGCATTTCACAACATGTCCACCCTGTCATGTCACTGTCCGCCGTGTCATTTTACTGTCCACCCTGTCATATCCATGCTCTTTGAAAAATTATTAACAAATCATTTTCACAATTTAGCAAAACTTTTTGTGTGATTCCTTTATAAACAAATGAGGGACAAATAGTTTTGCTTGAAAGTTTGACCAGACATCTTTGTTGTTAGGTTTTATTTAGAAAAGAAAGTCCAACCCTCACTGATTTTATAGCGAAACAAATAGTTTGCCATAATTTCATTATTATCCAAATACTTTTCCCATTAACCTAAATATCTTGTTGAAAAGGGGACCAAATGGCTTTCTGAAAATGTACATTTTATAATCACTATGTAATTATAATGTATTTATTCTCCTTTGAAATTGTCCATGACAGGGTGGACATATTTTGCTGTTTACATGTACATTGTCTGCTTGCAGTTAATTTCTAAAAAGTGTGGGAGCTTGACCAACATGCATTTCTGACAGCATAACATCTCCTTAATACAATGAATATGACGTTCAATGGAAAATCTCATCTTTTTGGGGGGGCAATGGGGAAGTCTCAAAGGCACATTTTGGTGATATTGACTCATGGGCTTTACAGTATGTGTTCATGGATGCATAAACATGATTAACTGGTTTATGGTGATGTTTAGGCAACTCAAATTACTTTGTTAAATGATAAGTCTGAACATATTCACCTTTCTTTCTTTCTTTTTTTTTTGCTGCTATTGTTATTATGTACCAATATTGAATGTATCTACTAACACCTTGCACTGTGTCTCAAGTGTGTCATGAGAGATTATCAGGTGTGAAATGATCTAATTCCTCTTATTTTGTCCAGGAAATGGATCAAGTTGTGCCAAAAAATTGATTTCATACAACTTCAACTGATGAGAAGTGTGATGACGCAAAGCTGCAAGTACACAAATGCAACAAGCAAGGATGAAATAAATGGATTCTGTTCAAAGGAAATCATCCGAAAACTCTTAGTTATCCTTTTATTTCCCCTCAGCCTCCACTGAATCATTTGTCTGGGCTGGGGACTCATATATAGCTCAGCAGTAGTCTTCAGAAAAGACATAACTTTGTGGGAACAAGAGCAACTAATTGGTTTAAAACTGAGCTATGCTGATCTAACTTTGACAGTTTTTTGGTTGACTGCTGCCAAGTAGTCTCCAGTCATGACACAACAAAAGCTGTTTCATCATGGCTCTCACCTCCCACAACACATCTATGTGAGTTTGGCTTTTCAAGCTTAGCTGCTACAACAATTACAACCAGAGAGCAACTGAAGGCAGTCAAGGAATCGCTGTGTGTGTGCCCCCCCTGCAAGGACATCAGCTTTGTGTTCGTCTGAACTGAGCCAGGTTTCGCACTGAGTCAGTATAACTATGTGACTAAACACCGGAAAGTCCTGACAATAATACAAACTATGAAAGGTTGAAAAACACTGTAGCAACAAGCACTGTGTGTGACAGGAAGTCAGAATGTATTGACGGAGTGACAAACACAATGTTGATTGTACATATTTTCATCTTTAAATTTGAATTATTTAGCAGGCTTTTTAGCTGCTTGTGTATGCACAGTAAAGTATCTGATTGACCATTTGCTCTAACTGTTCAGTTAAACAAATCTTTCAACTTTCTTTCTTTTCAAACTGTGTATATTATGAGAAAGGTATTTTAATTTGTCATGTGCTCGTGGTTCATGATTATTTTAAAATCTTTGTCAATATTTAACCTCATTATTGACGTTTCTCTTCAATATACCTTATATGTTAAATTGTGTTCACTTTACCCAGACATACCGTACTACAGTCAGGCTCAGCTGTAGAGCAGCTGCACAGCACTAAACTCTGACAACAGCTGACATGTCCAGTGTCGTGTTTTACCTGTAAGACTGATGTTTCAGTACCTTTCATCATTATATGTGATATGAAAATAATGCTTTTCCAGACAGTGAAAGAAAATAAAAGTGCCTCCCAGTCTTAGTTCAGATATAAAATCACGTCTCTCCTGATTGGCTGCTGACAGCTCTGTCAAACAGAGATTCAGTCACATTCAACAGTTGTTTTACAGGATGTTTTACCAGCATTTGGTTCAAGTAGTTTCAACAATTTTATCCACATTTAACACCTAAGCTGAACGTGTTGGAGCAGCAGAAACAAGTTGCTCTGCCCTCCATGTCCACCCCCCCTCTCCATTCCATAATATTTGTAGTTGGATAGTGTTGAGACTGCATTCAGTTCACACAGTCTGTAAAGTTCATAGCCTTGTCTGCTCTTATCCTGCATTACTCATTGACATCATAGCACCGTTAACTTGACTGAGATGAAACCTCATAGCTTCATATAGTCCTGTGCTTTTTATGCACATCATCCATCCTGACATGTGTCCGCCACTTGTGTGTGGCTCAAAAGCCTGGAATGGGAAAAAAAAAAAAATATTGCCAGTCAACAGAAACAACATTGCAATCACATTTCCTCCACACGTGTTAGAGAATAACATTCAGCTTCCGAGAGAGGGCTGTAAACTGCTGAAAGGTGTAACATCACCCAGCTGAGAATCTGCCCCACAGAAATGATTCAGTTTGTCTTCCATGAGTTTGGGATCAAGCCAGTTAAAACAAAATGCATTCCAAATGTTACGGAAAACTTTTTTTAATTTCTGTCGAGTGGAGCTTAGAAATGAGAATCTGAGGCAGGCTCTTAACTGCATGTGTGTGTCTTTGATCTCCTTCCTATAGGAGCGGCTCTAACTCGCAGTATGTGGCCGATCCTCTGGTACACGAGCCACTGAAGATGCTACAGGCCACCAAACCTCTGCATAAATCAGCCTGTGTGTGTGTGTGTGTGTGTGTGTGTGTGTGTGTGTGTGTGTGTGTGTGTGTGTGCCAGGCATGCCTGTGTGTGCAAATCTCTGCATGCTCTATTATCTCATCTTCTTCAAATGCCCCTTTGAGTGGGGTTCAGTCTTCATGCCACCCGCTCTTTTTGCCATGCATTATGCACTGTTCCACTACATATATTTATTTATTACTGTGTCTTTCAAGATCAAAATGAATGGCAAATAGGCTCCAGCGAGACAGACATTGCAGCAGAAGTGGGAGTCAGCTGAGGTCGTGAAGCGGGAGGTGCGTCTGAACAGAGGAGATCGTTCAGATCAAGGTAGATTTTGTAGCTGCTTGTCGAAGGCTCCACAGGTCATCAAGTGAGTGAGGTCTGAGAGCGAGAGAGGCAGACACACAGAGAGAGAGGTCTTATGGAATTCATTAGAAGTTTTTCACTCCGTTCAGCCAGCTCCCTCTCTGCTCTCACTGCTCCTCCCAGCTGGCCTCTCTTCTCCTCACACCTCGAGCAGGCTGCTGCTAATCCCCATCCCAACATACATACAAGGTTACATACTACAGCATGTATCCACAGTACCTCCAGGCAAACAGGCAAACGCCTGGGGCCCCAGCAGCTAAACGCTCCCCTGAGGCCCCTCGAAAGAGTTCAACAAGTAAGAAGCAAATTGCTAAACTCACAATGGCAACATCATGTTCTTCTCCACAGGATGATTCAGCTGCCGAAGCTGCTGCTGTAGAACAAGCTGTCACCATGCGAGGACAAATAACATTAGTGAAGTGATATTTATAAAAATAGTGACGACGGCAGCGATAATGAGATCAGCATCCTGTCCTCAGGTCGAGAAGACTGCAAGCAGTCATCTTAACACAGCACATAGTAAACTAGGTCTCATTTGTATGTGGAGGTAGAAGAAGTAGAACAATATATGAAATCAACATCCACATGCGTTCGGAAGTATAATTATAATTACAATTACATAACTAGATTATGTTATAGTTGTCATGTTCCCATTCAGTTCTGTGATAGTGTTTGTATCCCATTCTCTGCACTGCATATAAGCCTGCTGAGAGTTGCTGAACACCAACAAAGTCGTACAATTGCTCTCAATTGCCCTCGAGAGCCACATGCAAGGCAGTACCCAATTGAAACAAAGTGCACTGTAAATGCAGACTGTTGACTATAAGCTCACCAGCTGGCCCAGGTTTATTGTATATTTACTTTTTCCATAGCATTCGTCACATTGTGAGTAGGTGGTCACTGAGTCCGAAAACAAATCAGTAGGCCTGTGAAAGTTCCCATGTGTTCTGCAGACCCATTGTATTTGGGAATATAGGCACAATATATAAAGATAACAAGAGGTCTCTCTCTCTCTCTCTCTCTCAGTCCCTTTGTCTCTCTTTCTCTCTGTCTCTCTCTCTGTCCCTCTCTCTCTCTGTCTCTCTTTCTCTCTCTCTCTCTGTCTGTCTCTCTCTGTCCCTTTGTCTCTCTGTCTTTCTCTCTCTGTCCCTCTCTCTCTGTCTCTCTTTCTCTCTCTCCCTTTCTCTCTCTCTCTCTGTCTGTCTCTCTCTGTCCCTTTCTCTCTCTCTGCCCCTTTGTCTCTCTCTGTCTCTCTCTCTCTGCCCCTTTGTCTCTCTCTGTCTCTCTCTCTCTCTGTCTCTCTCTCCCTTTCTCTCTCTCTCTCTCAACCCAACCGGTCACGGCAGATCCATCTTTGAGCTTGGTTCTGTCCTGAGGTTTGTGCCTGTTAAAAGGAAGTTTTTCGTCACCACTGTCGCATCAAATGCTTGCTCATGATGGGCACTGTTGGGACTCTATAAGTAATATCATAAAGAGTATGGTCTGTATGCAAAATGCCTTGAGATGATCTTTGTTGTGATTTGGCGCTATGCAAATACAATTTAATTGAATTAATAAGCAGCACTTAACATAGGACTTATACAGGCTTTAATTTGTTACTGATAAGTTTGGTCAACTAATTCAAGCTACCTGCTATTTCACAGCAGTGCTCTTTTATAATCCGAGTGGGTAAATGGCCTAGAAAAGCAACAGAGATTTATTGTATTTCTGATGTAACACATATTATATCTCTGGTGTAATAAATCATTAGGAAAGCAAAGTGTTTGTGCTGTTCTTTAAACGCTGCTGCTCTGGGAACAGCCCTCGTTACTACAACTGTGGATGTGTTAACTCTGGAGTCGCCTTCTGTAGGCTGCAGCTTGTGCTCATATTTGGCTTCAGTCCAGAGCATCATCCAGAAGTGCTCATGTGATTTTTTCAGAGTTATTGGTTGTTGTGGAGACTTTCATTCAGTCCCATATGTAGAGAACACTGCATGCAAACTATTGCAATGTCTTGTACATTTGATCACAATATTAATAATAATAATGAAACTCCAATCTGCACAATATTCATTCATTAAGGCAAGTTTATATATGCACTGTCTGTATTCTGGCACTTCAGCTCAAATCTGGTTATGTGTTGCATAAAAAAAAAATCAGGAACGGGGGCAGAGTAGTCAGCTATGGCAAACAAATCCAAGAGGGGAACAGGCTGACAATCAAATACAAAAAAAAAAAAAAAAAGAACTAGCTGGGATCATTAGCAGGTAGAGGCACAGTACACAATCTAGCCAATGTGAGCTGCGGCTGGATGGGTGTATGCACTAGTACTACAGTGTATTATTAACAAGGTGTGTAGGCAGTTGATGCTCATGTGGCTGAGGAATGGCAGGATGAGGTGAGGGAAGCTGGGCAGTGAGGGAATGTTGTCTCGTTCGATGAGGCAGGCTGGGTAAGTGGCAGAAATGGAAAAAATAACTCGTCTCAAACTTGCCATTTACACATGTCATTTTCATGTGTCTCATATCCAGATAAAATTCAGAATGTAATACACTTTTGTGTCACAAATTTGACGGCATCCACGTTGGTTTTCTGTGCAACAGGCAAAGAGAGTTGTAGTTGTAGTAATTTAGCCGATTGGCTCTCGTTCACGCCGCTCTCTCACCAAACGCCATTCAGCGGTTGCTCTGATCAGATGAACTCGACAGCAGCTCAGTCTGACTTTTGATGATGTATAATCATGTGGGTTGAAGTCCCTTTATTAGAGGTGTGCAATACTGCAAGATTTGGTATCGATCCAATACCAAGTAAATACAGGGCCGGTATCGCCGATACCAATACTTTTAATATTTAAGGTTGTTTTTTGGTTTTTCCTTGGGATTTTTTTGTTATAACCCAGGACAGAATTTGGGCAAAGTTTAAAGGCAACTGCAAAAATACTTTATTATCAAAAACAGAAGCAGTAGAGCAGTAAGTAAAAAAATTTACCCCAAACATTGTTATGTGTGCATTTTTTTCTTAAAAAACAAAGCAAAAAAAATTATTATATGAGAGCAAATTAAAACAAAATCTTTTTAGAGGTAGAGTGTTGAGAAACTACAATACAAATATAAAACTACATTTCCCCCCTTCAGTGCACTTCTTTTCTGGATTTTTCTCAATTAAAAAAGTGTACAAAAAGTGATCTCATCACGCTAGTATCGATCTGATAGCGATACCAACTTGGTATCGATACTATCGATATTTGGATCGATCCGCCCACCTCTACCCTTTATACAAATGTCAGTGCTACACTTGGGCAAAGCAAACATTAGGTATGCTTGTTGGAGAGACAGATCATTCGGCCCTTTACGACATCAAGCTACAACGCTTCTCACACCATGATCATAATAAGATTTCAATCCAACGCTTCGACATAGATTCGTTTACACTTACATTTTTGGATATCTCACAGTGATCCGATTTTCCCAAGATGCCTGAAATTGACGAAGTGTAAATGGAGTGCGAGATAGGCTTCGGAAATGTATAGAGAAACAATGGAAACACATTGAGATAATAATTCAAAAACACCCATCTTAAACACAGAACTGAGGCGTCAGTTCAGAGAGCTTGTTTGTGATTTGTAAGAAACACTTCATTCATTTGTTGGAAAGCAGCTCTCATGCAGTTTTGAAAATACAACTGGAAATAATCTCAGTCACCAGCTTGTGATCTCTCTTTGTATCCCGAGACATTTTGAATGCTCACTGAGAGCATTTATACCTGAGTGTGAGGATCGCTCAGCAGGCTGATGTATGGCTTTGTGAATGTCACAATTTAAAGAGAGGAAGCAAAAGCCTCACAAGAAGGAATCAAGGAAAACAGTGAAATTCTCCACGGCTGTGAGCCCCTCTTGTGCTATGAGCTGATCCAACAGCTGAGGCATCGCCGTCGCAGCGATACAGCAGCTAACCTACTATCAGCAGGGATTAATGAGGCTGCTTTGTTTCCTGGCTGCGCAGCCTGCCCTCTCGCACCCCGCTGCGATCACACAATGGCCTCCAAACGCTACAGCTGACAGAGGAACACGCAACCCACCACGCACTCTACTGCATATTGTACGACGACGTGACACGCAGCGACTCGCAAACACGCTCGAGCGGCACAAATGTATTAAAGCCTCTTTTTGGAAGAATTGTCATTTGATGAGAGCGGGAGGCATCATGTGCCCTCAGCGGAGCCCCCGCTTGACTCCTCGTCATCTATAAATGAAACCATAGGAAGCCGCATTTGATGCAGCGGGGCACGCGGCGTCAAACGGAGGAACAGCCCGGAGCAAGCTCAAGCACAAATTATGAAATCTGAATCAAGTGCAAGAGAAAGAATGATTTTGCACAGATTAACCTCAGAAGCAGAAATTGATCTTTTCACACGCCTCCATGGCATTCTAATTCAAGCTCCGATCAGGGTTTCTGCCTCGACTGAAGCATCCCCTCCACTCCTCATACGTGCCATGGAAAAGGAAAGCTATTGAATGTGGTGGTCGTGGTCAAAGCCATGAAGAGAACTTGTCATCGTAGTGCACACATACACATGTGGGACTGAGGGAAAATAAAGTGTGTGTGTTTGTGGCAATGAAGGATCATCCATTCCAGCAATGTGGCGCCCTGGTGTCTTATAGTTTTTGGACCATAATGCTCTATGGCATGGAGGAGTAACATGTCCGACATTAGAAACACACACAGTGCTTGTTAGTAGGATTGTTGGTCACCTAAATCTAAAGGGTTTATCTCCTGTACAGAGACCATGTGTGGATGTCTCAGACTCTGCTGTACTGTGCCACCGTAATAACATAGGTGTTAAATCCACACTAATCAATAATGTTTCATTAACAATAGGAAGAAATGGACAGTGTGTAAAACGAAGGGGGTCGTTTGTAGTGACGAACCCACAGATATAATCACCACTCTCCACTTCCCCTCAGCCCCATAAAGGGCTTTAACCTTTTCTGCTCATTGTTTGGATTTTGTGACAACTTCACTGTTTTGCTGCTTTGGTCTCAATGCTCATTAATCCCATTTCCAGCAGCATAAGTTTGATGGTTTTTGTGTTTGCTTTTTTGGGGGGCCAAAAAAAAGCTCTTTTAAACTCCCAATGCAAACAGCAGACAGACAGAGTCAGTGACTAAGATCTGAACAAAGAGGAGCATTTAGCAGCTAAAGAGCCAGATATCTTTCTCAGGAGGACAGAACTCTGAATGAATGCTAATGCTGTTAAGTATCAATTTTATAAAGGGATGATATGTCAAAGTTGAGTGTACAGCTTCTTGTGCTCCCCCCTAGTGATAAAAAGATCGATTAAAGATATCATCTTAACATGTTCATGTTTAGCATGTAATGCTTCTCAACATAAATGGTCAAAATGTATGAAGTTGCCTTAGGCTAAAATTTAGTTTTCAGCTTCATGGCATAAAGTCTGTTCTATGTGTTGCTGGTTGTGATGCATGAAGAGTCATCAGATCAAAAAAAGTCGTATCCCTTCGGCACAAGGAACGTCTGCATCGTACCACTTTATGGCAATCCATCCTGTAGATATTGTGTTTCCCAGTGTGTTGAACCAACAGATGGATGGATGACCAACACTGCTGGCTCTAGAGCTGTACCACTGGTCAGTATAAATCAGGGGTGCTCAGTACGTCGATCGCGAAGGTAGTATTGGTAGATCGCATGACATTTAAAAAACAGACGTCAGCCTATCATCCATCCTGTCACTTCACTGATATACAGGGCAGCCAGTCAGATGACAACTGAATTTTTCTGACATTTAGGTCACTGCCAAGCGGCAACCTCCGGCACTGAAAAATGAAGCCAATGCGGAAGTGCAAAAAAGCTGCAGTTCCTCGAATAACCGCTAGAGCAGGCTGCAGAAGGGAGTCAATTACATCTGAGCCCCATGTTAAAATGTCCGATTTTACCGCAGAAAAAAACATATTTACAGCCTGGTTCAAAACAAGGCTCTAGTCTCATAAGCTGTTTTTCTACTCCATGACAACTCTGGGGGGGGCGAATTTTTTTATAAGGCGTTCGTTTAAAATATACAGCATACATCATTATGCACAATTCATAGCTGTCAATCTAAGTGGCGCCACTTTGATTGACAACTAGCCACTGACGGTCTAAAGGGCGACACCCCGGCTAATTCTAGTCACTGAGTTTGGGAAAGAGATCGTCGTGGAGTTAGCCGGCTAGCAACGCTATTTAGCATTTAACCTAGCTGGTTAGCCGTAGCTAGTTTGATTATTTCGAATAAAGCAGCTTTTTTTCAGCCAATAGCGTTCATTCGACCTGCCTCAGCTCCGCCCTCGCTCCACCTCTTTGTCCATATTTGGAGTAACCGGAGGTAGGCTACCAAGATGGCTGGGCACTACGATTTGCTTCATTTTTGCTCTTCAGAAACCTATGGGTGACGTCACGGACACTACATCCATATTTTATACAGTCTATGGTCACTGCGCATGCGCAAACTACAGGGCTAAGTTCAGCAAAACAAGCTAACAAACTAGTCAGCGAGTTACCTCCAATTTTAAGCCCTCGCTTTTTTTTGACTAAAGAAAGCTTATGGTCATCAAAAATGAGTGGGGGAGCTGGACCAAGTAAGAAGACAAAAACGTATCACTGTCATACAGAATGGGAGGTGGACTTTTATTTGTGTCTGTAGCTCAGCTGTGCAGCTCCACAAATCCACTCAGGAAACGTCTTGTTTTGCAGAAAAAATACAAAAAAATCTCCAGGTTAATATCCATGATAATACAAAGAAAATAGCTGGCTAACACACTTGTTTCAACTAATTGCTAATAGAAGAGAGGTAAGAAAACCGTTCGCTCTCCAGCTCTCAAGCACTGACTGACAACTGAATGTAAACAAGGAAATCTAGCGGCTCTAAGCGCTCTTAAAGGGGAAGTACACCTTTTAACAACATATACAAAATCACAAAAACATGAATTCCAATAGACTTTTAACCTTTTTAACCATTATGTAAAGTTATAAATGAAATTATGAATTATTAAACTACTCTGTACTTATATTACTGAATTTTCTTAACCATAAACTGTACTTCTGCCTCTACATATACATACAGGTAGATCATTTTGACGTGGTTATTTTATAAGTAGCTCGCATGCTGAAAAAGTGTGAGCACGCCTGGTATAAATCAATGTACAGATAAATGTCTTGTAATGTCCAGCCAGTTATTCTTGGTTTAAGAACAAGATGAAATCATAAATTGACACATTCAATTAACATTCTATTTTTATGGCAACCATTTTATTAAATGCCTGATTTGAATGTGAACTAAATCAATCACTGTCACACAATTAGCGACTTCACCGTCTATTAAAACAGTATTGAACCAGGAGAGCCTCTGGAAACAGTGTTGGCATTCAGGTATTAGAGGAGTAGTGAGTGTCGGGTGGCAGGACTTTAACTTTTTCAGTCAGGTAGGCAGGTGAATACTATGAGATGGTGGCCATACATAGTATAGTCTTAATAAATACAATCTTCTTTGCCACTCCCCCTTTAGCTTCCTGCATGGTAGATGATGAAGATGCACCTCTTAGTCCATAGTTGGACACTCGGATTAGCTTTTTTCCAGTAACATTTCAAAAGCTGGCTGAGGGCCAAATGTGTCTGTGGTGGTACAGTGATGTTACAATAATATTTAGGATTGCTTGTATTAACTATTTGGACCAAGTCATACACTGTGTCTCTCACAGTGGAGTCTCTGTCAAGGAAAGGTCTTGCAATCCCAGAGGCCAAGTTCAGCACACTTCAATTGCATCAACTGTCCAATGGCCACCGTGAGAGCCTCTTTATATTCTCCGGTGGTTAACTTTTCCCTCTGAAAATCTACTGGATGTGGTCAATGTCAAGCATGTTGGCCATCAAACACTGAGGACGCTCAGTGCAAATACCAGTTGCATTTGAATGGCTGGCAAAAATTCTTGATATGTCCCCAGTGTCAAAAAGGAGATTTCGTTCTCTTTACGCTTTAATGTGTTCAGCATGATAGTAGTTTTTTCTCTACCATTTTGTAAATAAAACTGAGATGGGACCAAGGCGACATGGAAAGCAGATCTGAGAATGGGCGAATCCAGTTAATGGAGGCCAGGGAAAGTGCAATCCAGGGAGGGTGGAGCAGGCAGGAGGGAGTGATTACAGCAGCACTGGCTGGCTGTACTGGGAGGACGACTGAGATCAGAGTGAGTTATCAGGAAATTACAGCAAGGAAAGGTAGCAAACTGGTAACACAAGGCCAGAGTGTGATGAAGACTAAGTGGAAACAGAGTCTACAATCAGGTGGAGTGTTGAGGTAGGAGGCAGGTATTTGAAGCAGAGAAGAATGATGATGATGGCTGGCAGCTGGAGGCCTGACTCACATGCACCTGACTCTACTCCTGTAATTAAGCACACACACACACACACACACACAGACAAGGGGAGGAAGGGAAGGAGAGAGAGAGGCAGAAGTAGAGGGCCTGATACTGAGGGTATGTGCAGTATAGCGAACAAGGGGATCCCCGGCCACAACCAGTCGCCGTATTTTAGGTGAAATGTTGTTGTACATAGTGATGATGACAACAGCTGTCTGGGCACACAACAACTAGCTTTATGGTCCGGTCATCCAAGCCTGCGTCAGAGTTCAGCCAGCATCCATTTCAACTGGGAGAGACGAGCACGAGAAGAAAGATCTTTTATTACAACAAGCGACATCGATGATGATATTGATGTTGAAACTTGACATTTGGCATCTTTGGCATTTTGGACTCTGGGAGGAGATGTCTTGATTGAAGAATTAGTGTCTGAGCCGTCGCTGGATAAACCCCCAGAGTCCTGACACTGGTGGTGGCCAGATGGACGATGAAGTGCATGATGATTGTGCGAAGGCGAGGTGGAGATGGGGAGATGTCCGGCATGAAAGAGCGAGGGCAGAGAAAGATCGTATTTTAAAAGGAGAGCATGAGGATGATAGGCTAGCGATGAGGGATTGACACCGTGCTATTGGATGGAAGAAATCAGCTGATGAGGCAGCTGACTAGCAATGACAGCCCCAAACATTGACAGCGGGAAATGTGTGTGAGCATGCACAGGAGGAAAGATGAGAATAGCTTGTGATTGAGAAGCAATGTTGTCGTCCTGGCTGAAACCATTTGCCATTTGTAGACATCAATCGGGGTAGTAACACATGTGAATTAACCTGGACTGAGTTCAACCAGTTATTGGTAAATTCAGTACTAAGTGTAACTGTCTCTGTCAGTTCTATTATTTTTTTGTTCTAACTTGTATTAAATAATATTTGCCAATACGCTAGCGCCGTATGCTAATTAGCGCATTGCAGTAAATTTATATGGTCTTATTGTATTTTTTAAAGGTATTAGTCTGCTGTATATTTGATATATCTGATATGTTATTCATGTTTATATTGTTGAGTAGTCTGCCAAGCCTTAATTGTTACATCTTGCCCAGTTAAGACTTAGTTGCACAGTCTGTAATTTCTGCCACCGATGACGTTGTGATGTCTTCATTACTAAACAAACACCAGTGCAGATGAATAATCTATCTGTGTCTTGGGCAGAAATTAGGGATGAGCGAGTACACCACTATCTGTATCTGTATCCATATCTGCTTAACCATTATCTGTATCTGTATCCGTATTCGGAGTGGGCGGGGCCTAAACCGGAAGTGAGTGCAGAAATGGGTGAGGCTTAAAACTGTACATTATTTTAAGTCTGAAATTGATATGGATTGATCAGAAGTCGCTAATCTACTGCATTCAAAGCCTATATACAGTATATCTCAATAATATTTATAATATTATTTTCATGAACTGCAGAGAGAAAGTGTCAGATACTGCATGCAGCCACATACAATAAAAATATTAATATAGGCTACTTTGTGTGTTCAGCTACAGCTATATGTGTGTATGTGTGTAAGTGGTCTGTAAGACTGTTTATTTTTTAATGATCTGTGTGAACTTCATGATTCATGCAAACAAGTTTTTCAATTGACTTCATATCACCAGCCAAACTAAGAGCAAGCAGACGGTTAAAAATAAATAAATAAAATCGGAGCGGAGGCATTTACCGACGCGACGCGAGCCGTTTTCAGCTCTGTCTTGTCAAATGCACCGCGTGTATGTTGGGAGAGACGTGCAGAGACCATACAGTCTATGGCAGAGACGTGTCTGTGTAGGGAGGGGCGGGCGCTGTGTGTGACTGGCCAATCACAGAGCGCGAAGACAGTCAGTTCCACAATGAGGATTTTCCTTCAGCACGAACACAGATATTGACGGATTTTACTCGTATCATAATCATATTCGTCAAACATGCTTCATCCGTAACGGATACTCGTCTGAAACGAGTATCCGGCTCATCCCTAGCAGAAATCATGCACACAGACAGGTAATGTGTTAAAGTTTTATTCACTTACATTTAGTCATATTCGCTGAATATCTTCCTTACCCTCTGACATATGATCTGGTGTTTCCCATGTTTTTCAGTAAGTTGTAGCAACTTGAGGGGGCACCATAGGTAGGTAACCACATGATATGTACTGTTGTCGTGAATTAAATGATGTCTCAGGGTTTCAGTACACAACTGAACAAAATATATAATATAGGTCTGGTCTTTAATGTTGATAGGAAACAAGTACAGTCAACTCGGCAATCAAGAAGTCACTGTAGCATTACAAGCTGTTGCATGACTTCCAAAAATGACAGTCTTCAGGGACCAAAAGATTCTGTACATCAAACTCAACACTCACTCTTTTACAAATGCAGGTATTGCTCTGTTTGTATTCATGCAGCTCAGACTGACAGGGAAATACCTAATCATGCTTAGCTGATGTTACTCAGTATTAGTCTGATGCTATTAGCGTAACGTTGTGTCATTTGAGGCAGATTTATTTTTTTGAAATGTAATTTAAAATCTCCAGTTCACATCATTATTAAACAGCTTTTTAAGAGCCAAAGATGGGTCGGCCATATTTATTTCTTCATATTAGTTACACCAAGAAGTAAGTGCGTGTAAATCTGTATCTATCGTGTAGTGCAACCCATTTTAATGTATTGATATATAAATTCTCCAAAGTGACATTATGAGTAGGCTAAGTTTGACTTTATAAAGAGCTGGTGTAACTGGCTCCTGGAGTTGATTCATGAGAGTCATTTAGTGCGTTTTGGATTTAAAACTATACCTACACTTTTCTCTGCTTATTATTAACACAGGTGCAGTGAGTTTCTTTCAGGGATTCACATGAATCCTTTTCTGTATAGCGACTTTTTTCCTTTTTCACTCTGATATATATCATCCAACTAATGACCAAATGCACAAAAAATCTGATCTGTGCTGAGTGTGATTAATGGTTGATTCTAATTCGTAATGTCACCCACCAGTGTTTGGATGGAATGATCCATTAGGGCTTCTCCTTTCAGTTGATTAAACTAGTGTGCCCTCAGGATCTGTCCTGGGAACACAGCTGCCTATAGGCTGATGCAGATTCAAGGGAGAAATGTGAAGTATCTCAGGAATCCCTGCCCTCACTACAAATATATCGCCATGGACCAAATGCAAGAATCTGAGAAGTTCCATGACTTTTGGAAAGTATTTAATTATAGTGTAATGTAATATCTTTCCAGTGCAATACCACAGCAATTTCTGTGCAATAGCATTCATAGCATCCTTATTCTCATATGAATATAGTATGTCTATTACTGATGGATGCCAAAGACAAGGAATACATGTAACATAGTGTAAATACTTACCTCACTTAATGTAAATACTTTTTCTTGTCACTTTATTGTTCTTGTTATTGCTGCCTTATTTCTTAATTAGCCACTTTACTGGTATTTATTTTTGAGTTACTGTTTGCCTGTTCTGCTGCTGTGACAGGGACTTTTCCCCTAAGGGGGATCAATAAAAGTTATCTTATCATATCTTATCTTAGTGGGACTTAGTGGGAATGTTCTTTTCCAAATAAATGCATGAATAAAAGGTTGTGGATTTGGACCATTTGATGCTTTTTACTGCTCACTATCCTAAGTTAAAAACCAGTGATAGCTCACAGCAACCAACTCACTGTGAATAGAGAGAGCTGTTATAAAGCTGAAAGGTGAGGTTATTTTTGGCTCCACCTAAACTGCCTATCATACATCGAGGATACACGGTGTTCTGCCCACCCTGCCAGTGTGTTTTCTCAGACAGGTGGGGTGCAAAAGACTTTTCTTTTTTTCCCCAAAACCTACATAGAGGCTTTAAATTAATTTTCTTCTTAAGCATCTCTTACTGCTAAAACAAAATATGAATCTTACAAAATGACTATCTGTGCACCTTAAGGAGTTACACAAGTGGTTCTCTTGTAATTTGAATGAGTTTTCTGAAATGAGGAAAAGGAGAAAAACAAAAAGGGGCAGATGTGAAAGAGACTTAATAATGTTTAGAGTATAACAAATTTAAATCTGCTTCTCCTGAGTATTAATTAAGGCCTGTTCACACTCATGCAGGCTTTTCAGTTTTTCATCATTTCAACATGGCCATAAACAAGGAGGCTTTTGTTTTTACCTTGATTTCGTTGGTTACCACAAGAAATAAAAGTGTGGGTTCAATGGTTTTTATTGAAGGTATTAAAAATGCTGACTATGTATACTTGGTTTATCATACACACCTATGTCTGAGAGTTTTTTGAACATTTGTGAAAACAAAGAGGACTGCTTGAAAAGAAAACCTTCACAGCAGAGAGCCGAAGAAGAGGTGTGCACAATGAACACAACAGAATCTCGTGCTGCCTCGCAAATAGCTGCTATTCATAAACTGCACCAAAAGCTCACAGTTATTATATGATTTTTTTTTTAAGTATTTGAAGCCAGATGAACAAAGGCAGTAACTGAGTGAAAAAGGTATTTTCGCCAACTTAGAGATACAGTATGAAGTGATTATCAGCCAACAATGTCTAGTGTTCACTTTAGAGTTAAATGTTGTTCTAAGTTGTCAGGTGGAGAAGATAGCTGCCATGAACATGTTCAGAGAGAGCAACATTACAGTTTTAATGTCACATCACATTGAAGTTTCCTGGCATGTTTACATGACTGGCTGATATAACCAATAACTTTGAAACTGTATTAACTGCTGTCATTTTCAAGTTCCACATCAGACTCTGAGCAGGAGAGTTATAGCCTTCGTCTTTAATGAGTTTATTTTCCATTCACTCTGCATCCAATTTGTGTGGTTTTTGTGCTGTTAACTTCCCAGAAAAGTGGCTCTGAACCATGGTTATGAAAGCTCTGCTTGTGAGGAGGAGACGCACTCAGACTTTAAGTCTAGTCTTAACTCCCAAAGCAGCCCGTCCCTAAGGGAGGATCTCTGGAAGGTCTGCATTTTATAGAGGTCTTACCCTCTATACACTGATTTTTATCCACAGGATCAACACTAGAAGCCTTTAAAATATTAACGCAAACATGTGTATGTTGCATTACTTATTGTGTCATCCCTGACTGAAGTGCAGTTTCTTGACTTTAAAGTAGGGCCATATTCACTGCTACCACTTCTGTTGCCACAGTATGATGCTGTACTGTATGTAAACGTATATTTTATTCAGGAGTGTAAATGTCTATACTTTGAGCCCCCATACTGGAGTCTCATGGGTATTTTCAGCTTCTCTGGAAACAGCATTTATGACTACATCTAAACCATAGCCAATTCCTTTTCTTCCCGACTGAACTAATGGCTACAACTACAACTCCCAACATCCCCAGGGTGACTGTGGCCTTCCAGCTTTCCTGGTCCACCTTGGCTGCTCAGTATATCTGAGCTTCTTCCTTTGCTACGCCTTGCTGCTGCCTTCCCACGGTCCTTCTGCTGCAAAACAAGTAACCACAGGGTGTTTAACCACAAGGCCAGGGTCAGGGGCCTCCAAGGGAACTGGGATCCCCTGGGACACAACACAAATGTAGTTGATGCTGGAAATGTTCACTGCTTTAACTGTTTATAAAAAGGGGGAGATGATAAACATCATCACTGGAAACAAATTCTGTAAGTCTCCAAATACAGTACAAACTAAAGTCATGAAGTCAGTCACATACATTTCATTTAAATAGCTTTACACAATGAAGTAAATACTCACCTCTTGGCTGGTAGCGTTTATCAAGGGCCCTGGTCGCCTGAGTTGGGTCCATAGACTGTATAAAATATGGACGTAGTGTCCGTGTCGTCGCCCATAGGTTTCTGAAGAGCAAAAATGAAGCAAATCGTAGTGCGCAGCCATCTTGGTAGCCTACCTCCAGTTACTCCAAATATGGACAAAGAGGTGGAGCGAGGGCGGAGCTGAGGCGGGTCCTATGGGCCGGCTGAATGAACGCTATTGGCTGAAAAAAGCAGCTTTATTCGAAATTGTCAAACTAGCTACGGCTAACCAGCTAGGTTAAATGCTAAATATCGTTGCTAGCTGGCTAACTCCACGACGATCTCTTTCCCAAACTCAGTGACTAGAATTAGCCGGGGTGACGCCCTTTAGACCGTCAGTGGCTAGTTGTCAATCAAAGTGGCGCCACTTAGATTGACAGCTATGAATTGTGCATAATGATGTATGCTGTATATTTTAAATGAACACCTTATAAAAAAGGCTGTAAATATGTTTTTTTCTGTTGTAAAATCAGACATTTTAACATGGGGGTCAAATGTAATTGACTCCCTTCTGCGGCCTGCTCTAGTGGTTTTTCGAGGAACTGCAGCTTTTTTGCACTTCCGCATTGGCTTCATTTTTCAGCGCCGGAGGTTGCCGCTTGGTTGGGTCACAACAAGACCTAGGTGTTCACACAGTAATTGACTAATTACTTGTTTCACTGACAACTACAGTATATTTGAATAGTCTCATTTATCTAAAAGGAGGATACAAATTGTTGACTAAGTAACTCAAAATAATGCTTAACACACAGTTTTCATTTATCAATTTTATAAGTAATTAATACAGAACGATGAGGTGAACAACAATTTCGGATAAAGAACAAATGAAACAAAAAAAAATGACATCTAACATTTTGTTTCTATATTCAGCTTTAATACAAAGTTGAGATTCATAAAGAAAGAAAAATCAAGCTGAAATGTCTGTTAGACCACATATATGAATATTATATTCACCCAGTAAGAAGTATATACACTCAGTCATGCATATCTTCCTAATAAGATCGTTTACACATTGGAAGACCTGGAGCCTCATGCATGAAAGTCTGTGCAGATTTACAACTAAAACTACAGAAATATTCAGTTTCATTTTTGCTACCTTTAAATGCAGGTAGACCCGTCCTTCAACATCCGTTTGCAATGAAAGAAGTGAAGTTAAACTGATGATGTCATATTGGCAAGCTTCCCCAACAGCACCACAACAGCTACGATTACTGTGGCTTCAGATTTACAGGGCTCACACCACAAATCCATCACATGTATAAATATGCCTCAGTTTCTTAATTTTATAGATTGTTGGCATCTCTTTTCCTTTTGTACTCCAAAGATATCAATATAGATTTGAATAATTTGCAGTTTTTTTTTTTTACTGTATGAGACAGTTAGTCAGACAGCAAGTGGATAGGGTGAAGCAAAGGAGAGAGACACAAGCATGCATATTAGTCAAGAGGAGTCGAGTGATACCGAATCGTCTGCAGCCCACGTCAAACTGGACAACATATTACAGTTTGTTAATTCTGATTCCTCTGTCTGAAAAGAGCCTTGTAGCTGCTAGGAGTGTTTAGGATGGCTGAATGACATCTGCCCCGCGATGAACCCATCCACATGAGGCAGCTGTCACAAGTTAAACTGTGGCTGTCACTGTCAGTGCACAGACTCCAGTCTGCAGAGGAGCTCCTCTTCACTGATCAGCAACAGAATAATTACATTGAATAATTATCAAATAAAATAGTTTCAGCACTGCCCATAGATCTCGCTCTCCTTCCTAATTACAAGTTACCATATTGGATCCTAAATGACACATTGATGGCCTTTTTGTGGCCAGATGACCACATGTTCCAGTAGTGTAGATGAGTTTTAAATTAGGCATGAAACAACCAGCAGGTATGTTACTGTGCATCTAGTTTAGTGTGTTAAAGTTATGTATTCAGCTCATTAAAAAAATCACCTTCATATTCATGCATTTATACATTCATATTCACCATTGCTTGTGTTACATTACTTACAGTAAAAAGTGAAACTGGTGGAGATAACAGGCAGCAAAGTTTGCAAAGTATATTACAGGTCTGTAAAATGTGTGACCTGCCTCAGAGCACAGTGCAGCAGCAGAGACAGAAAAAGCCATAGAAGCTTTTATTGGAATGAATTCTGATATAAAGCGGCCCCATGACCACCTTTCCCGTCAGCTTGAGAAACATTTACACTATTGAAATGTGAAGGGCCGACTCAAAGGGAACTGTTGCTCCGCTGCTGTTATCTTACCGTGTTTCAGTTAAAAGTATAAAATCCAGACAGTATGGAGTAATAAGGTGATTAACTAAAAATGACTCGTTGGAAAGGGATGTGATATTGAGCAGAGCTTTGTAGTATTAATGGAAGTCCCCGGAGCAGTCTGACATTGACATGGAACAGATAACAGATTAGTTAGATTTGGAGCTTGAGTTGAGTGCACCTCTCTCATTACCATCAGCCATCAGAAGAGGAAAGCTGCAGGCACAGTGGGGACCGGCTCGCTCTGGAAACAGTCATGTGGCTATTATCACTGCAGGAGGGACCAACACACATCAATAAGGCCTGGCTGTATTTGTATAGGATCTATATGTGTGTTGCAATCAGTAGCTGGACATGCTGTGCTTTCTGCAGAGCGGGGAGATGATGGACAATTGTGATGCTGGACAGAATGGGAGGGGGAGGGAGGGGGGGGGTCAAGGGCAGGGATGGGAGTGGATGATGTATCCCTGCAGTAAAGACATGTGTCACAGCTGGCCAGGAGCTCACAGCCAAGGCTGGAGGTGGATGCCAGGGGGGAGCTTCAGGAAACAGAGTGGACTTAAGGGGGGGATAAAAGGGCAAGGGGCCAGGAGCACATTTGGTAGCAGTGTTGAACAGTTCCAGGGGTGTATTTAGTGATGGCATGGGGCCACCATTGTGCCTTACTTATTATTTTTCTCATTAGAATGTGAGATGTTTGTAAGAAATGTCTCTTTTATTTTTCTGGTCTGCATTGGTTGATTTCTGGATTATGTGGACTCAGGCCTCACTTATGTTTTCTGTAATTGAGAATATTAGTATTGGCAGTGGCAGGAGAAATACCCAGATCTCTTACTTGGAGAAACAAAAAAGATCTTGTTTTTAAAATTCCACTCTAGCAAAGTCTTTCAAATATAAGTCAGCATAAAAAGGGTCTTTGGGTTGATGTTATGTCTTCGTGCTTTTTCTTTCATGTGAGTTTTTATACACAGTTTATACAGTTTACTGACACAGATGACAGTGCTAAACATTATTTTGATGAAATATCTCACGGGATTCATGTAAGGGACCTTAACTTGTGTGCGTTTTCTTGATATTTTTTTGTGTTGTCATTTTTTAAATTGTAAGTTTATTTTTCAAATGTGGCATAGATGTAGATTTATATTTTGGATTAATTTTCTTATTTGAATATGAGAGGTAAGAAATTTTGACACTTGTCCCCTATTTTTCTGGTTTTTCGTAGATGATTTCTTGATTATATGGACTTGTCTTTGATCTCAGGCCTCACTTAGATTGACCTGTGAAGTTGATCACTCTGATTTGTAGCACCTGTCCCAGTTGGTGTGAGTGGCAGTCAGGCGACTGCTGTATTTCATCCTGAGGAAGGCAGTTTACTGAAACATTGATCTTCATTAGTTGAAATAAATCCATCACATTTGTGAGTCAGTAGTTTTCCCATTTTTGTTGGCTCAAAGTATAGTCTAATAACAGCATGCAGACAATTATTATGAACACTGAAATAATAAAAAAGTTCATATAGTCAGATCTTAAATCAATATCTTATGCAGAAATAATGAAATGAGAAATATGGTTTATTCTGTCAGGTGGGAAATACTGTCCAAACATAATCTATAGAATAAGTTCAATGCAGTTATGACATGCACATAGTTATGTCTTTACTTAAGTGACCTAGCCTGCTGGAACAGGAGAGGGCTGGGCAGCAGGCACAGGAGGCAATGCAGGTCATGTGATGCCTTGGGCCCAGAAAGACGTCTTACTGGACACCTCAATTATACGTGACAGAGCTGTGAAGCTTTAAGGCGAATTTCCTGATCATCACATGCTAAAAATTAATTTACTGTTACAGTTTGAATTATTATATCTAATCCAAAAGACGTTGTGTAAATGCCTGGTAATTTTTTTAAAGGAAAAAAGACAATTGTATGGGTTTCTCTGCTTCTTCTAAATCACGTAATGTTGCTTATGGATGTCCACATGCAGTATTTTCCTTCTATAATATGCTAACCGTCTGTCATTCTTTGTTTGGCCATTAGTCATATTTCAAGCTTTCATTCTAGCGGCAGTATTGACAAAGCCTCACCAAGCCGGACTGATGTGTCAACCACTGGCAAAGAAAGGTTGCATATGGATGGATCATTCTTAATACTGCAGCTGAGTGACACGGCGGCTGACAGCTGCCTCTGATGTATGGACACCCCACTACCCCTGTTACTGAAGCTGACACACTTTCCTCAAAGCTCTTTCCTCTATAAAGAGCAAGATTGATTGCAGGCATTCAGATTTTCTCTCCTCTATGTCTGTGTGAGTGTGTGTGTGTGTGTGCACGGCTTTCCTATTTCAGTCTGTGTGCTGTACAAAAACTGAAACCAATATTGCTGAAACCTCTTGGCTTTTATCTCATAAATGTTGGGACATATGGATGGTGATGCCTCTGCCCCAGTGTTTGCATGCATGGACATAACGTCCCAGCTATTTCAACGTTGGGTCCACTTGATTACCCCAGCGTATACCACCAGGTCACCAGTGTGCTTGTTTTACATTAATTTGATAGCCAACACTAATGGAACAGTGAAAGTATAAGTGGAGCCACTCTTGTGCTGTGAGTTGCAGACAGTGATTACAGACCACAGCTTGGGATGTTCAGTAGGATTATAGCACATGTGGAGAGTAAGGCAGCCGTTTCTGATGAACAGCATATTAACCACTTTTCTAGAATGATTAACCTCAGCACGATAGCCATCTTAATCATAATGTGTTGCCTTTAAGGAGCTGGGAATATGATACAATCATGGCGAAATGCAGAAGATCCCTTTTCATTCTGCACCCCGATTTTTCAAACCAGTGTTACACCCTTGGGCTCAGAATTACATGTTTTGACAGCTTCCGACCAGAAATTTTAAAACACATTAAAAGCAAACTGGTTAGTTAACTGTAAGACAAATTGGTAGTTTTTAATGAGAATGAAGGCAACATTTCATGTGATGTAGTAGGTCAGTGTTTTATCTTTGAGCTCAGGGCTAACACAGAAACACTTGGGTCAAATTTGTTGTTGGGCCAACAAGATATTTAAATGCAATACTGCAGGACACATTTTAATTGATATTGTATTTCAGTGGGAAAAAGTTCTAATCCTATTTGCAATGAATCAAATTACGTAACCTATTAACTCGAAAAGGACATGAGGCCTTCAGGGCCCTTTGTCGTCTGCATGAATACTACTTTTTGTATTTGTTGCTTGATATTAAAAGACCAAAGAAAAAAAAATGTTCAGAGCGAGTGAAATTTGGCTCTTTGTATCATTCGTTCATGTTGAAATGTGTAATGTAATAAGCAAGAAAAAAAATAAAACCTAAAAAAACAAGTCTTATTTCTGTTTTTCTGTTGGGTGGTTTTGTGCCTTACCTCGTGCTTGTTCACTAAGGTAAGAGTTTGCGTATCGTACAGGACCAGGAAGAGTCAAAGTAAGTTTGTAAAGCACGTTTAGAATCGAAACCTTAGGTAAATTTAATTAAATTGGAGAGAAATGTTAATAACAGATAATAACCAGGTTCATCAGTGATGGCAGATTAGACTCTATCCTGTTATGAGTTTCCTATAGAGTGCGAGGTTTCCTACGTGAAAGCCCAGCAGTGGTCATTTTTCATCCTCACCAGTATGATTTAGTATCCTGTAAGACAGTATAATGAGAGGAGACAATAATGCTCTTGTTCCTCTAATTTAATTTTTGATTTGACATGCTTGTGTCATCTAGTTGCCACGGTCCTCAAAATAACTTCATTAGTAATTTAACGCACATAAAATAATTAGTGCATGACTTGGTGAGATGTCCAAAACATAACCTCATCACCACCAAAGCCCTGGCACCGGTCACCCTCACCTTCTTCAGAGGTGGTCGTGATCACAGTTACGCACTAGGAGGGATTATAGAAATTAAAGAAGCCAGTAGTTGTCTGAATGAGGATTATGTAAAGAAGGAAGACTAGTGGAAATAAGAACAGACATCACACATACAAAGGCAACATACAAGCAAAAGATCTGCTCCTCTTCAAAAAATGTGATAACATATGATGTGTGTGTGTGTGTGTGTGTGTGTGTGTGTGTGTGTGTGTGTGCGTGTGTGAAGCCGAGGTTATCTCATTATCATTACAACGCTTGGCCGGCTGTACCCTATGCCTCGGCATATTTCTGTTCTAATAATGCCCACATTATTATTAGACAGGCTACAGGTCATCTATCAACCAGATAGTAAAGGTTAATATCTGTCATGAACACTTAGTCTCCTCAGGAATCATTAAAATGTCTGATAGTGTTGCGCTGTGAGTGAGGTGGGGGCAGCAGAGAAAGAAAGAAATAAAATCTGGGAAAAAAATCAGAAATCAGACATTTTTTTGTTTTCTTGTTTGATCACTCAATTCAGTATTGAAACTGAAAAATATACTGTCATTTGAATGAAATAACTAAGTGAAGAGATGATACAAAGACGATTTGCTTCATTCTCTTTCACATAATGCAACATCTTAAGATACGAGTCAAAAGTATTTTTCTTGCATTTGCATTGCCAGTATTTTTTTTTTTTTTTTTTTACTCAGATGTAGCTGAACCATGTCATGTGATATGCTACCTCAGTACACCTGAAGAACAAATGCAGATAAGCATTTAATATTCAGGACTTCACATTATTGACACTACCACTGACAATCCATGTCACAGTTTGGCCACAGTTTAACACACTGACCACACTCAACCCAGCCATGAACAATGTACTAGGTTTCACTCTAGTCTTGTTCACTAGGATGTTAGCAGAAAGGGAAAAAAATAGTACCTATACATCTGCAGTGTTTTAGCGGACTGTCCCTCTGTCTGACTTCTTGGCTACAGATGAGTGAATGTACTTTTCTACACTTCTTTAACAATCATAGCCCGGCATCAGACTCCTGCCTTCGTAAGCTTTATTCATGCTTTATTTATACCCTGGATTCAAAACTTTGAAAGAGACAATTGTTCTTGTTCTGTCATGTATTTGTGTTCCAAGTGTCAACAATGAGCTGATAGTGACTTCATCCTTTTGACAATGTTAGTGTTCACTTACATGTTTGTTCTTAGCTTGTTTTGCAGTGCAGTTTGGTGCCCATGCATGCTTGAACTTTATCATCTTTGTCGAGTTACCATCAGATGGAAACAACACAGCATTAGAGCCAGTGAAGAACAAAAGGCATGGAAACACTGCTGCTGAATCTGAAATACTAATCAAGCTGTAGCTAATCTGTCACTGTGAGGGTCGTGCACACATGTCAACATGGTCAATAATTAGAATTTAAAATCATAAAAATCACCAAAAAAGAAAATTGAAAATGCCGATTTATTAAAGATGGAACTTAATGCGTGTGTTTTTGCAAAACCAACTGGCCTCTTTTAAATGGCATCGTCTATGACAGAGACTGCAGCGTGATCATGGCTGTGCAAAGAAGGTTATTAATAAATGCATTTGACATCAAAAATCCGTGAGAAGGTTTTACTGTTGACAACAGGGGGCCTGACATTAGGCTTTATGCACTGTGCTGATTCACTTGTATCATCAGTTGCCTTGTCCAGCATGTGATTTTTTTGGGGGGGATCAGCTTCATATGTCAATCAACATCAAGCTGACCAGTTCAAATTTCCCAAACACATGTTTAGTAGAAGTGCATCTGCAGCTCTCTGCACTCTCATTGGACCGTTATTTTGAACATCAGCTACACCATGTTATTGCAATTTGGCAAATCTTGCTAAGTCTGCATTCTTTCTATTTATTCATTTAATGGCCACTTGGGGCAGGAACAAGCTGGAGATGGGCATGTGGCACAAACTGAAAACACACCACTGACATATGGCTTACCTATTTACACATCTAGCAGACACCAGCTTAGATTCATTTGGAGTTATATTGTGTCCACTTGATGAAGTCCAGTATTCAATCCCCTTTAACTCTGTTTTGGTCTCCACCTACTCCTGTGAAAAATATCTGGTCTTTAGCTCCAAATGTCCACTACCTCACTGCTAGCTTCTCTTTCTACTGTGTCACATTTTTCATTCTTAAAGATAAAAATGATGGGTTAAATCATTTTTATCTCTCATCAGCAATTTTCTCTCAATTTTGACTTTTTGACTGTATTTATAATTTTGTTGCTCATTGAAAGATTTGGTTTCCTATTTCATTGTTTTTAAACCTATTAACCAACTTCTGTCTATAGCTACAACAAGCTGATTCATCCACAATTACTAATGAAGGTTTATCCAATTTCCTCTCCTGTTTCATGTCTGTACAGCTCTGTGTATGCGTGCGAGCGTACATCTCATGTGTGTATGTGTGACTATGTTTGGAGTGATGCATATTCATCCGTGCATTGCAGATTCTGGCAGGCGAGAGCAGAAAAGGAAGATGGAGAGACAGAATTGGGGCAGTGAGTGGCAGAGCTCCCCGCAGCCTCAGTCAGAGTGCTGAATGTCTGAGGAGGGACCGGAGGCCTCTGGGCAAATACTGACATCACCAGCCCGTCTTCCTCACGTCTGGGAAGACAGCCCCATGTAAATACTACATCCATGCACACACGCACACGCTCGCAAATATGACTGCACTCACACATTATGAGTCTAAGTGAAGCCTTTGACTGCTGTGACGTGGGGGTGCACTGAACTATCACCTTCTGTTACTCATCATTAAAGGCAAACAAGCAACAGAAAAGAACGATTTCATACTGATTGTACATTCTGGTTACTCCAGCAAATTT
>JBBMOC010000045.1:1169205-1249138 GCA_037975185.1 Centropyge bicolor
AGAGTTAACAGCACTCGGTGGGAGATGTGTGCGTCTCTCCAGGCGCTGCTGTGTTTTTCTCTGTCTGACACTGACATTGTGCACTGCAGTTTAAGCAGAGACCTTGGAGCGCCCAGGGCAGCGCCCCAAAACACAAGACACATAGCTTTGAGGAGTCACACAGCTGCTGCCAAGCAAGCATTCAAAATAACAGTGGAAAGACTCAGATGTGTTCAAAAACAGATCTCATGTCGACACGACGGCGCCGACTCCAAACCAGCTTATTAACATCTGATCCATACTGTAATGCTGTACGGCCTCAGAAGTGTTTCATGACTTCATTTCCTGAAGCAGCTGTGACGTGATTAGGGCTTGTTTACAGTGCACATATGGTGGCATACCATGTGTGAACAATGAACATTTAAAGCGTCCGGATGAGTTGCACAGTTGTTCTCTTCAGGGCTGTACCATGTCGACAAACTCACTTATATACAATATTATAACAGAAAATAATATAAAATAAAATAATATACAGATTTTTTCTCCCACCCTGGAATAACTATGTCCCCTACAATCCAGTCCTTATTGCTGCCCACTGCCTCTCGTTACAGAGCCTGGCATGTGCTTCCTCTAATACACAATGAGTCACCATCTGCTTGATTTCACCGACCAGCACGGAGCATCATGGAGGGCATGGTGCTTGAGCAAAGGTGCCTGACCGACCAGTAGGAGTCACCGGTGAAGTGACGAGAACATGATGCCCCACTGGCTTTGACAGACTGACAGAAGAGGACATATGAACTGTGTAAACATTTAAAGGCTGTGTAGCTTTTATAGCTGATTGACTCCTGTAATACGACAGTGAGGCCTTTGAACTTGAGAAAATCCCTCTCAGAACTCTTCCATTGAATCTTTAATGGCAAATAGCCCCTCTATTAATGCTGAGGCCCCCTGCAGAGGTCAAAATCTAATTTGAGTGTGGGGTGTTTTTTTTTTTTTTTTTTATCTGGATTGTAACATTTATTTTCATGTTTGACTGTTGAAAGGTGAAGAGCAACACATAAAACGCAACAGCTGATAACCTGGCAGATGTTGCACTGGTGCTGCTGCAGTTGCTGACATACCGGTAATACAGGCTAAATCAGGGGTTTTCAAAGTGTGGGATAGTGAGCCTCCCTAAAGAGAACTCAAAAGCATGCCGCCCCCCCCTTTACCCCCCCTAATTATTATTACTATTATTACTGTTATTGTTGTCGCTTTGTATGTTCCACACAGGCTTAAATGAGGTTTTAAACAATAAATGCTATACACATCTTTATTTTTGTAAACATCTTAAACATGTTTGTATGTTCTTAAACATATTTTTAAAACATTTTAATCATCTTTATCTCTGTGTGTGTGTGGATAATATATCTGTATGTTTTTAACATCTTTTTAAAAAACATTTTTAACATCTGTATGTTTTTAATATTTTTAAAACACATTTTAACATCTTTATGTTTTAACATCTTTTTTTAAACACATTTTAGCATCTGTTTTTTAATATCTTTTTGAATACATTCAATTTAAGGCCTCTTTGTGCAATTCCTCAAATCAGATAATAAACAGATCAACGTCAGTCAGATATATATATATATATATATTTATCATAGCGGCTTGGTCGTTAAACTTTGGTGCTTGGTTTCAATATGACGCCGGAGTTTACATGGTGGCATACTGTCGTTAGCTAGCACCTCTTTGCAGATAACACTCTGTGGCAGCGGAGCATCATCAGGACCAATACATGAAAAGCCAAACTTTAAATAATCAGGGTCATACTTCCTCCGTCTCCCTCTCTCACTTTCACTTGAGATACTAAAAATCGATCCATCTTGTCTCTAGTCAGACACTTTTTTTTCTTTTCAGGTTTATTTTTTCACTCGCCGCGCCTCCCCTGAAGCCCTCTGGCGCCCCCCAGGGGAGGCGCGCCTCACACTTTGAAAACCGCTGGGCTAAATAATACATCCTGACCTCCATGGTTCTGCTCCAGCTGTCCACATTTGAAAAGCTTCATTTAGGTCTTATGTCCTCATACATCCAATGAAACAATAAGTTCTGTTTTGAAGCAGTCCTTAAATAAATAAATAAATACGAGATTAGTTCAATTTGATTCAATTTGGTTTGTAAAGCGCCAAATCACAACAAAAGTCATCTCAAGGCACTTTACATTATTTATAGAGACCCAGCAGTTCCCGTCATGAGCAAGCACTTGGCGACAGCGGTGAGGAAAAACTTCCTTTTAACAGGCAGAAACCTCAGGACAGAACCAAGCCAGAGAGAGACGGAGAGATGGAGGGCAGGGGGGAACATGCAATACTACAATCCACAGGTGTGATGATGATGATAAAAGTATTAAACAGAGACACATGTGCGGTGGGAGGCTTGTAAACACGGGCCCAGACTCTGCAGCTCCAGTGACACATGTACCAAAAAAACAGTTTGCAGATTTGCTTGTCTGCTGAATGAACCAGCTAACCGCTGTCAGGAGAGCACACAAGGTCAGTTAATGGCTATATTGTGGTGTCATATTGGAAGATTTTAAATAGTTAATGAAGGTGTGCAAGCTGCGGGTAATGTTACTTTAGTAGAGGTGTGTGTGTGTGTGTGTGTGTGTGTGTGTGTGTGTGTTCTATTTCTAACATTTATTTATTATCTCATTGTGCAACTTTACTTTTTTTTGCCCGTCCTGTCTCGGAGCATATATGATTAGCCTACTGGTCAAGTCTTATGTCAGCATGTCAGGCCGGGTCAGGTCTGGAATTGATTTGAGATAACTGTGGGCAATGGATCGCTCACAAAGCTGAAATTTACAGCAGCAGACTGGGTTTGTAGAAGAGGAATCGTACACAACTCTGGGCAGAAGATGAAAGAAATGTATTCCCGTTTTGCAAATTTGTTCAGGCATTTTTAATAACTCTTTTTTAGTGCATAAATGCAAAAAAATGCAAAATAAAAAAATGGGAAAAACAAAGCACATTGTTGAATGTATTTCTGTTATTTATTCACTGTGTGATAATCAGTGTTACAGTAGTTACAGTTACTAGTTATTTCTCTGAAAAGTAACTGAAGTACCTTAACCCTTTATAGGGCACTAATTGAAATACTTTTAAATTCATATAATTCAACCATAGAGTGTTATTGGAGGACATAAAACTTTATTTCTGTTGTCACATTTTTCACAATTTTTCACTTTTGTAAAGTGTGCGGAAATGACCAAAAATAGTCACTTGCCCGATAAAGGGTTAATAAAAGTAGATAAAAGTAGTAAGTTACCAGGGAAAGAAACTTTTAAATATCTGTTTAAATTCTCTTAATGCAGTTTTTAGTTTTGCTGTGGACCCGTGTGGTACAAGACAACTGTCAAATTTAAGCTCTCATCGTTCCCATTAAGACTGTAGTGAAAGGAGTTATGAATACTCCTGATCACAAGGACTACTTGCATTCTTATCTGGAAACTACTCGTACCAATTGATCAAAAAACACCAAAACAATGCTATATTTGATGCAGCGGTACAATTGCTTTGATTAGACTTAAGCTGGTTTTGCCTTGTGTCATAAGGTTAGGTGATGTCAGATCATAAATCTGTATTATTCTGCTGTCCCCTGCAGTTGTCCTCTATTATGGCCTCAGACAAAAGCAATGAGAAATGAGCCTGTTAGGGTAGTTTAATATGTAGTTACTGCCAACTGTAGTGTAATTACAGCAATGCATTACTTTGTAACGTAATATTGTGTTAATTTGTGGCTGATGATACTATTTTTTAAATGTATTTATTTTATTCTATTTTTTTTTTTTTAATTTCACACACTGCTACTAGCATCCTCTGTCTGCTCCACAACCAGAAGATACTAATTTGATGGATGAAATATGCATCTGGTCATCACCATAATAAAAAACAGACATAATGAAGCTGAAAACATGTTAATGTTACAATTTAGCTTTTTATCTTCAGTAACTGCATGAATTTTTTTTTGTCTTATAAAAATCAACCACAACACTTAGAAAACAAAGTTAAGAAGTATTTTGCATGTCAGTGCCAAAATCAGCATGAACCTGCCAACAGTACAAAACACTGTCTCTAGTTTTCATGATGAGATCCAGGGAGCTTTTTTCTATTTCTGTGATGGAGACACTTTGTCAGTGCCAAATCTGTCTAATTATTTGATTCATTTTAATTAAGGATTTTGAAAATGAGTGAAATATGCACAGTACATTTTGGTCCCAAAACTCTACTGTCTAGATTCATGTAGATATTTAATGGGTCTCAAGTAAAAAAAAAACAAACAAAAAAAATTCCTAGAGAGACTACAGAACCCACAGCAGCGTTTATGGGCCAGTCACAGCACCAACATGGGCCCCTTTAAAGATCTGCATTGTGAATGAGGAGGGATTTTTACCAGTAAGCAAACCTCCCTCACCGCTCCAGATGAGTCCATTCATGAGTCCATCTATGCAGTTTCCACACTACTAGTTACGCAAAAACAAATAAAGTCCATCCCCAGTGCCTCAAACAAAGTGATGATTACATTGTGGCTTTGACATTTGAGGCAGCCCCTTGCCAAGTCGGCCCAAAACTCATTGCTCACCCTGTTCATTACCTCCCATAATGACCCTATTCAGAGACAGCGGGGCCCAGCCTCGGCCCAGGGACCCGGCAATAATCCCCTGCATTAATTAGATGACCCCTGGAGACGGCTGCTGCAGCGTTGGTGTGCACAATGACAGGCTCTCTGCTTATTGTTTATGGCTGGCTGTAAAGTGTCCAGCAGTGAGAGAGATGGGGGAGATGAGGGAGAGAAAGTGGGCGGGGGCGGTCGGCTGGGGGCCAATCAGATCAGAGTGAATGGCAGCGATGTAGAAACATCTTTTCTTTCCACCACAGTGTTGGTTTCTGAAGTTGTGACAGTCTGTTTTTCTCTTCAAATAAAACACTCTGTCACATTTTGTTGGGAAAAAAAAAATCTAATTTGGGCATTACAGTATGACTAATGCCGGCTCTTACTGCATGATTTGCTGACTCACCACAAACTGAATGTGAATTAAGTGGACTTTTAGCGTTGAGGCCCAAAGTGAATTAACACCTGATGATTACTGGTAAGTTTCACCTTTCCCACATTAGCTTTAACTTCCTAATGTTTTGAGTGTTTCCCCTCTTTCTTCACCAGTCTTTTGCATGTATGGGTGAAAACTCATGCAATCCTTCAAACATCTAGCGAAAGTGCCAACCTCCTCATCCACCTCGTGTTATAATGCAGGCATCCTAGAGCCCACAGCGAGCCAACTCAATCATACAAGCATGGGCTAATGATTAAAATTGACCATTTCATTGTTTAGCTATAAATATGAACAACTCTATGAATTCAATCTGAACTGGTCAGAGCATCATCTCACAGTTCCAGAGCACTCAGAGCATCCTCTAGATCAGCGGTTTTCAAAGTGTGAGGCGCGCCTCCTCTGGGGGGCGCCAGAGGGCTTCAGGGGAGGCGCGGCGAGTGAAAAAATAAAACCTAAAAGAAAAAAAAGTGTAAGCATCTGACAAGAGACAAGATGGATGGATTTTTAGTATCTCAAGTGAAAGTGAGAGAGGGCACAGAGTCTGGGGCGAGCAGAAAACAGAGGAAGTATGACCCTGATTATTTAAAGTTTGGCTTTTCATGTATTGGTCCTGATGATGCTCCGCTGCCACAGAGTGTTATCTGCAAAGAGGTGCTAGCTAACGACAGTATGCGACCATGTAAACTCAAAGAGGCCTTAAATTGAATGTATTCAAAAAGATATTAAAAAGCTCTGTTAAAACATGTTAAAAACAGATGCTAAAATGTGTTTTAAAAAAAAGTTAAAACATAAAGATGTTAAAATGTGTTTAAAAACATGCTAAAAAACAAACAGATGTTAAAAATGTGTTTTAAAAAGATGCTGAAAACATACAGATGTTAAAATGTGTTAAAAAAGATATTTAGCCACACACACAGAGGTAATAATGATTAAAATGTTTTAAAAATATGTTTAAGAACATACAAACATGTTTAAGATGTTTACAAAAATAAAGATGTGTATAGCATTTATTGTTTAAAACCTTTTTTAGCCTGTGTGGAACATACAAAGCGACAACAATAACAGTAATAACAGTAATAATAATTAGGGGGGGTAAAGGGGGGGCGGCATGCTTTTGAGTTCTCTTTAGGGAGGCTCACTATCCCACACTTTGAAAACCTCTGCTCTAGATGCTTAGTCTGGACTGATGGAGAGGTCATGTCAGACTGTTCGCGAATGTTACAATCTATCAGTAACACTGGATGATAATTGTGCATTACTATTGGTAATTATTACATGATATTCTGTAATAGTGATTTCTTAAAAACAATGCTGTTGGAGTTGCTTCTCAAGAATGTTCATTTCTATAAAGTACATATGAAAATAAAAGCAGTTCATTCTGATATCATGTTTTCTTCCTATATGTATATTTATTTTAATAATTAAAAAAAGATATAAATTATACTTTAAAATACTTTAAATACTGCTGGGACACTGGATAAATTAGCAGTATTAGGAAGAGTAGTAAAAACATTCCTTTTTTTCAAAGAGCTAAATCATGTAAAAGACTGGTGTGGTCTTTCAGGGAAAGACAGAGGGAAAAAGAATTAATGGATTACAGCTGTGGGGCTCCCATAAAAATAATACTGAACTGATATGGAAAAACCACATACTGTACAAATCGGATTACTTCCGTTTCTGGCCCTGAGATTTGGATTTTGAACTATCTCCAACACCTAACACATCCTTGAAGAAAGGAATACGAGAGCATAGAGAATGGTAATTGGCCTCATTGACCAGCTTTAGTTGAGACAAGTGCCTGAGGAGAGAGCGGATGTGAGATTTGTACAACATGCGTAACCCTTTTATTTTTGTGCAGGCCCTTAAGCAAGGCATGCCAAAATGTTTGTGGGAAAAGTATAAATACATTTTAGGAGTACACGTGCACTACAGTATTTGTACAGAACTGAATGATGGCCATTTAGTTCAAACTGGGCTGTTATAGTCTAATTTGGAAAACATTTGTGCACAGTAGAGAACTCATTGGCAAGATGTCATTATGGCTTATAGATGGAGATTTTCAGTATTTAGAAATGAAGCAAATCACAATAAACCAGTAAAATTCCTCTTAAGAGGTGAGTGTGTATATGACACTCGTCCTCACATTTTCTAAACACATGACATGACACGAGCAGCAGCAACAATGCAAACCCAGACCACCACACACAGCTCCTGCAGGTCGTGAGAAATTACTTGTATGTGTCCACTTTTAAATTAGAGGACACTCTTCTACCTCTTTTGTATTGCAGACGTTCAGTTGCAGCTTAAACACACACAGAACACAACACCTTACAGTCTTTCAGGGTGAGTGAGATTCAGATTCAGTGATTTATTACCTGGGGCCTAAAATAGAAATCTCATTAAAAACATTGTTCACAGTTTCAGTCATAACATGCAAAAAATTAATAAAAGCACATTTAAAGCAAAGGCTATTCCAGATTAAATATGCAGAATTAAACATCTTCCTTATGTGAACACCTCATGTAACAAGATTTCAATCCTATAGTGTTTGTGCCATTTTATTATTATTATTATTATTATTTGTCTTATGCCGGTGCTAAAATTAGCATGAGCTGGAATGAATTAAGAGAAAACTTCCAATAATTAGAAAAGATGTGTAAATGCTTTCCAAGAAATATGAAGCCTATCTGTCAGATGGTGGCGCTGTAAACAAGGCCCAAAAAGGCCACAACCCTCACCTTAAGTCCAACAGACTTGAAATTTCACACATAACTCCTTCTCATGTGCTCTACAAAAAGAGAATAATGAAAAAAGGCTCTTGAATCATAATAATCTGCCATGATGGATTTTGTGAATTTTTCGACACCTCCTAACCTTTAGGCCCAAGTGTTATCAAATGATCTGTGAGGGCAAATATTAACCCAAATCTGAAGTGTCATATGGATTGGTGCAAGTGGGTGTGGCCTATGACACATTTGCTCCTAACTCAAGACGCCTTTCTTCACTTTCACCTTTCACCTTTCTTTGAGCAACCCTGATTAAATTCACTGGCGCCATACTGTGCTATGTCCTCAACGTACACAGGGGGTTGTGCTCAAATCTGATGAAAAGAAGACAAATGGTGGAACTTTGAGGGCACAATTATAGGAGTGGTGCAGAATTTATGATGATGAAACAAGTGTGTGATTGGAGTCACTCCTTTGTGAAGCTTGAAACCCGCTTGATGCACAACAGTCCTCCATGATTAAACTTATTGATATCTTGCTTCGTTTTCAATATGACCTTCGAAAAGGGCCTGGCTCAACACATAAATACACCAAAGTCAATCACAAGTGTCATCACAAAGCTTGCAGGATATTCCCATATATAAGTACAGTAATATACCCTGAACATGCCATTCAAATCTATCACTAGGGGGCGACAATGTGTCTCCGTTCAATACTGTTGTTCGCTATGTACACGCTTGTGGATTGTATTGCCCCCCCCCCCCCCTCTGTCTCTGTCTAAACCCAACCAGTCATGGCCGATGGCTGCTCATCACTGAGCCTGGTTCTGTTCGAGGTTTCTGCCTGTTAAAAGGGAGTTTTTCCTCGCCACTGTCGCATCATATGCTTGCTCATGATGGGAACTGTTGGGTCTCTATATGTTGTAGGGTCTCTTGACCTGCTCTGTATGTAAAGTGCCTTGAGATAACTTTTGTTGTGATATATATATACAAATAAAATTGAATTGAATTGAACTACAACATGGCACTGACTTGACTATAAATCATAAACTGTCCAATCCTAACAAAACTCACAGGACATGTCTCATAACGATGTGGACCCATGTGTGTAAAACCATTTGGAAATCACTCGATAGGCAGCACCACCACTTCTAAACAGGTGCATGGACCTGGTGCAAAGTGTGGCAAAAGTCAATGAGTTTGTCCAAATCATGATGGAACATAGAGCCAACAGGTTGAGAAACGCTGTGTAAGTCTTTTCCACATGTTCTTACTGTATAGTCTTTTACTTTGAAAGTGGACTTATACTGCCTTTGATCAAATCCTTTCAGTTCCTCACAGCCCGTGTTGGCTTGAACCTCAGAACTATTTATGTTTTGCTTTTGTGTTCATATTCAAATCATAGCTATATTTACAAGGATTCCACACCTTCATGCAACATTACAAGTGCTTCATTTACTTCTCATTAGAGATCATCAGAGTGAAACACACAGATTCACAGAGCTGCTCACGAACACACACACACACACACACACACACACCTGCTACTCCAACACCCTCATAATTCACTACTTGTGCTATCCATCAGTGCATTATCATGATAGGTGGCAAAGACTCATTGAAGCATTAATATGAAGCTGTGGTCTTGCAAAGCACTCAATGACATTTGGTGGTGCGTCCCAACATAATTGGATGTACTCAGAAATCCCTCTTCACAGGCTAATAAAGCACAGAACAGATTTTTGACACATTTTATGATTACATTAAGTGGAAAAAAATGCTTTATGGTTGCACCTCAGCACAGGCTAAAGCCATTAATTGTTCAAGGTTTCACCTTGCAGAAATGAAGTGGCGCAGGGTTTAATGGGCTTGGATCTGCAAATGTTACAGCAGCATAAAATTGGAATGTAATTATTTTGGCCCAATTAAAATATGACGGAATTATTCTGTGGAAATTGGGCAGTGATTCTTCAGAGCCCGGAGAAGTGTACAGCTCTATTCAGATTTCAGCCTTATTCAGGGTTGAGGATTATGGTATATGACTGAATTAAAGCCAAGGTGTTGTGGTAGACAACCAGCTTAACCTCAGACTTTTGTGTCCACCAGTCCACCCTGTCCTGCTTACATAAGGCACTGCAAGAATGCAAAATTGAAATGATCCTTTTTTCCCCCATTTTTCTCGTACTTACGTGCTACTTTCATATAAAGCTATGACCATTAGAAAACACCATTCATTTGTCAAGAGAGGATAAAATGCATTTGCACTGCTCCTTTCATAGAGAAAATCCAGTTCAAGGCGTTCGGTGTGCGCTGCGTTAAACAAGGAGCAGACAAATTAAGATGGTCGAATCGAAAAGGAGGGTGACTTTGCTTGTTCTCATTGTTACAACAGGTGTATTCAAAAGCTCTTTGTCAGGCGGTCTGCGACGGATCAAGGACAAACAGGGTCAAGGATGTGAAGCAATTTGCAATCCATCAATGTTCCTCAGCAGCAATTTGAAAGCACTTCTCAGTTTGCTTTCTGTTTTGGAAATGCGGTGGGTCGTGCACCTGAAGCTGTGAAAAAAAAAAAAAGAAAAAAAATTGGAAAGGCTTTGGCTAATTCACCTCATACTGTATATAATGTCAATAAAATAATTAATACAAAATAATGAATACAAGTATAACTCAGCCCCTGATCCAGTGAGGAGAAGGGGAGGGGGGATACTAGTGCAATAGATATTAATCATACACATTACTAATGTCACTGTTGATAAATGTTAATATTCTCTTTACAAAAGCTGAAAGAGCAGCATCGGTTGTACCAGTAAAACAAATGCACAACAACAGTTATCCAGCGCGCCGTGTTATGACTACTTGTAGAAATAAATTCTGGCACTCATTAGCTGGAGCCGACCGTTAAACAAGGAGAAATAAATTAACTAAATTAATCATTAAATTGATTAGCCTCATGAGAAGGAATGGAATTATTTTTGATACACTGACTCTTTGCTTTCTGCTTTAAAGAAACCACACGGACTACTTCTCGTTGATAAATGGAGATGTTTATTTATAGCTAAATGTCCAATAAGTGGAAAATGGAAGATTAATAAAGAACATATATATGATGAAGAAAATAAACAGGTGATATTAAATAGTGATTAAACTCAGACTAGGGACATTAAGTATGTGAGTTGATTTTTAAATAAAACTGACAAAACACTAACTTTGACTTGTCTAATTTTTAATTGACATCAGCACTAATTAGGCAGCAGATGGAACTTTGTCACTTAGATGAGACGTTTTCTGCTGATGTCTGCTTCACATGGAGATGCAGGGCTGCTGGTTTCCACCTATGGCTGCACTTCATGCTATTGACTCACAATGAATCTATACAGATTCCAGCTGTGGACTGCTATAGTGCCGAGCATAAAGCAGGTGCTGTGGCTTAGGTCTAGTAAACAGGAGGTTCTGGGTTTGAATCCCAACCTTCCAAGAATTCCCCAGTTTTAGATGAATGAAGTATCTGTCCATCTCAATATAATCAGTGGATAAGACATGTGATCAACCTGGTATTCCAAGTGACCGGGCAGATGTTTTGGTTACTTTGTGGGGTTACATTCACTGGATATTCACAATAATGATGCTCATTAGCAAACATGTTACTTCTTGTTTCTGATGAAACAATGACAGTGGCTACTTGAAACGAAATATTATCAGAATTGGATAGTGAGTATTTTTTCAGAATAACTACTTATTTGAACATTAATTTTTCCAACTTTTTATATTCCTTCACCTGCGTCTGTATTACAAGCCATCAATGCAGTTTTAGTGTTCAACAAACCTTATATATTCTTTCATACATTGTTGGCACTATTCCAATTTTAACTGGGTGGTTGTAATTACAACATTTGAGTAATGACCTGGGGCCTCATGTACAAAGACTTACGTGGATTTCCTACTAAAACATGGCGTACGCTCAAATCATCATTAAATGAGGCAGAGATTCTCCTGTCCGCACGATCGGGAATCAGAGAAGCATGAGCAAGACGCCGTTTGACCAGAGAGTCGCTGCAGTTCTGGGTGACACTGCTCTCGGAGGGGCGGGGGGGCACATGTGGGTGACTGATTAAAAAGAAGGTACGTATGTATTTGTGTAACAACAAATGTGTTCATACAGTAGCCTCCTCACATACACATCCTATAAGATAGAGGTTCATGTGTAAATGCTGTGTGGATGCTATTATTTGGTTTGAAATCTTTTGAATTAAAATTTAAACATGGCAGCATGTAAAAGAGGGTATCAGAGACTTTGACTCATGTTTGGTCGCTGAATTTATTTTAAAACACAGCCGTCCCCGGCGTCTCCGGCTCGGCGGATTCCTCTACCGTCCCTGGCTTCCCCGGCGTCAGTACGCCGCAACCTGCTGCTGCCGCCGCCCGCCCGACTGGCCGTGTCCTCCCCCCTGCTGTGCTGGAGTCACAAGACGAAATAGTGAGAGCAATAGGCGGCATAAATGATCGCCCAGATCAACTGATAGGCGTCCTCACAAAGATCAGTGAATCAATAAATGCATTGGTGAATAAGTGAATTCTGCGTCCTTGCCTCTTTTACATGATTGAAATCAAATGTTGCCGGGCCCGGGTGGCCTCCTGGGAGGGACACAAGTTAATGGGTCCAGCTTCTGGTTCGTGAGTCCTGTTGCCCATTAGTGCAGAAGTACGCCGGGGAAAATGTGAGGCTGATTAAGTCATTTCAGACTTTACGCACGGGGTTATTAACATGAGTACTTTGCACACAGAGACAATCTGGGGCTTGTTAGAAAGATCTTAAGTTGTAGTTTAATCAGCAAAAAACAGCAAGTCACTAACTTTAACCAGTGACTAGTAATGATGCTGTGAAGTCGATAGCTCTGATTACATTAGGGAAACCGGCTCTCGCTGCAAACTGTGCTTTAATGTCGACCTGTTCAGCTGCATCATATGGGAATCTGATAGAACTGGCTGACATCCTGATAATGCCGTCCCACACGGCTGGCTCGGCTCAGGGTCGACTGACACATTCCCGATCAGCCGGCCAGCTCCCTCTGGTCCCGGTTCCCAGGCACCCCAGTGTGGTCAGCACCTGTATGGGCACAGGCAGCGCATGGCTCCTCGCCGTGTTGCGCTCTGAGGCCGGCTCGGCTCGACGGCGCTGATGAGCCCGCTGTCATCGTGTGCCAGTAAATCTTCTGTCTCTGTAGACACGCCCTCTTCTTACTGCACCATTTGCAATGTCTTCCAGTGCTAACGCAGCCATTGTTTTTAACAGTATTTCTTGCCCGACTTTACGCATGCTTTTGAATCCACTCATGTAATTGCAGAGACCTGCGTATGTTAATTTTTCATCAGTATTAATTGTTCACGTGTCTCTGATATACACATCACTCAGTCCGATGGTTAATTGTTCTCACATTTATGTATTACAACAGTTTCCCAGCATCACCTCTAAGTGTCGCCAAAGGACCCACAGCTGTAGAAATGTGCGTACGCCAGCCATGAAGTTGGCGTAAAGAACCGCACATTTCCACGCTCATTTCACTCTTGATACATCTGAACGTTGCCGTGAAAAAGGGCGTACGCCACTTTTTTGTGCGTACGCACGTTTTGTACATGAGGCCCCTGGAGTTTGAGTGGTGCCTGTCAGCTTAACCTCTACTAAGTGAACAGGCCCAGGATTGAAACAGCAGTTAAAGGGAGTTGGTGGATTCTTTCCAGCTCTCAAATCCAGAGGTGGAGCTCTATATTGTATGCACTGTTTCTGAAGCCATTTGAGACAGTGAAATCTGTACATCACTTCAGAAAAACATGATCTGTAGAGATATCTGTGGAGCCTACATCCTATCAAGCTGTCTTCATCATGTGGAACCATAGCACAACAAATGGATGATAGGATGATGGACTTTTCACTCCTGTCACCTAAAAAGAGGCATTGATTGTCTGATGTCACTTGTTTGAAGCTACATAACATAGGTATTGTAGGATTTTGCCATAACCAGCGTCACTAATCTCGAAACCTATTTTTGTCATACTGTGCCTGTGCCTGACTGTGTCCACACTGAGTCCATACAATAAAAATTAAATCCATCCCATAATAATCTGGACTCGTGTGTGTGTGTGTGTGTGTGTTTGGCATCAGAGGTCTGTCAAGAGTTTATTTTTTTTTAATATATGTTAGACTGCGAGACTTTGGATTTGGCACATTTTTAAAGGTGCCATGACTGAAAAAAGTACTTTATTGGATCTGCTCTTGGTCACTCTGTTCTTCTCTTCTCCTCTGTTCCTTCCAACTTTTCTCATTCTCTCAGCTTCACTCTAAGAAATTTACATAAGATGCAAAGAAATTAAATGGATATTTTATTCTCTTACTTCTGCTCTTGCTTCCTCTCTCTCCTTTCATCCTCTCTCCCCTTCTTCATTACCTTCTTCTCAACACATTTTCATCTCTTGTCTCTCTTTTCACATCTCATTTCCTGTTCTCTCCTTTATTCATTTCCTCACTTTTTCTTTCACTCCTGTCTGTAGTTCAGTGGCTAATGCTGAGGCTGCTGAGCCACTTTCTGTGGATGGTGACTTACGATGACTCCTCATGAAAACTTCCATCCATATCCATGACTGTTGACCCAGAATCACCACGGAGCCCAGAGTGAGGGACAGGGATGTCCAGCCTTGGCCTGGAACTGTTCAGATCGGATTGCCCTCACCTTCACACTCCAGACTCAGATGGTGACAGTGACACACCCAGAAGCTGTTTGCCAACCATCGAAACAAAGAGAGTAAGAAAAAGCTCTCAGGGCTCTGTTGTGACCACCAATATCAATATTTTGTCGTATGAGTTCAGTTGTTTTATATGTCATTTGATCTGGGTGTTGTAGTAGCATGCAGGACCATCTGTAGGTCTGTGATGACACCAAATGTATAGTTGGCCCCAACGGTTCGAGTAGAAGCCCCCGAAGGGACCAAACATGCTTGTTTTAACCAACATTTTGATCATGTGTAAGATACTGTCAGGCATCAGAGAAGGAAACCAAACATGAAAAGAAACAACTTCAGTGCAGACCTCCACCCCCAAAGAGGTAAGAAAAAGAAGGTGGTGAAATTGAGGAAGAGAAATACAAAACCTAACTGTGATGGCAGACGCCACACAGAACAGTTTTGGGTGGTAGGGTGCACACACTCACCTGACTTTCAGTACATGTTATGTTAATTTGCAGTCCACCACACAGGTTCATTTGATTTGCAAACACTCTTCACCAAACAATTCAAATCCACATCACAGTTTACTTGATTTATAATTTCTTTATTTTTCATTTGGCTTTACACTGTTTAAATGGCGTGCACACATTTTCACACGGTAAAGTCTGAATAAGTATTTTATTTTTGCTGTTATATTAATCATTTCTTTGTTTTTTGAGTTACCGTGCTGCATGTGGGGACGAGTCAGCTGGAAGCGAAAGGCATGGCCAAGGGGCTGGACCACTTAAATCCTGTGGCGAGGTCATTAGGCCGGACCATGTCCAGCCATGTCAGAGGGGGGTTCGGGTTTAGTTAGGTTTTCCTTTGTATTAGTTTTAGTTGGCGTCCATTTTGTTTCTCCCTTTTGTGTTAATTGGTTTGGCCAGACCAGTATATATGTTCCCTTGTGTTTCATTGTGGGGGGTCAGTTTTTGTGAGCACTCATTTTTGTTGCTGTAGTTTGAGTACAGTTATTGTTTTGTTGACCTCTTTTTATAGACCTTGATTTTGAATACTTGGTTTATATTATTTACTTCTTTTTGGGTGAATAAAACCCTTTCTTTTCAACCAACATCTGTGTTCCTCGTTGCCTCACTGCTTGGTCCCTGACACTAACGAAGCAACTTATAAGGCTGCGAGACAAAAGGACCAACCTCTGTCAGAAGAGAGACATTCACTAAAGAGACGCCAAGACCCTGCCCAACAACAGCCAGAGACGGCTCAGGGACATCTGGTGAGTCACTTCCTGCATCAGGATGACAACTCTACCTACCACCTCTCACCAACTACCCTGACTGCATCTGTTTCCTAGTAAACACATGTGTCACACAGCTCCAAACAGTGATTGGCTCACATGTGTCATCCTAGTGCAAAGTGCATCTGAGTACATGTACCAAGTCTTGAGTCAAAGGGACCTTTATGTTATGGCCTTTAATTTTTACATCTTGTTAAAGCACCACAATCTGGCAACCCTGAGTGGTTTGCATTTCTTGGGCCCCAAGAGACCCCCACCTGCCGAATCTGGCCATCTAACTTATGGCTCAAAACACATTGTGACTGAGTCAGCGTGGTCTGTCAGGGCACAGCAGGCTGGCCCTTCAGGTTTGGGTCAATGTCATAGAGGTAAGAATTGTAAATCAATCAGTCCTCATTATGGGCTTTATTTCACACTCGCTTAGGCTTTCTCAATAATATTTAATAAAACTGGCAAAAAAAGATAACTACCTTACAGATGTTGACTGCAGATTAGCCATCCTGATGTTGAGCACTGAAGCAAACAGTAAAGAGAATGACATAATAATTATTCAGAATCTTTTTGGAATGTCTTATTTTATAGTTTTGGGGAATTCAGTTTTGGGGAAGTCACTTAAAAATGTAATACATTAGTACTATTTAAACTCAATTACATTCTACTTGTTCTTCATAGGAATTACTCATTATGCTACTTTTGTGTTATTTTCTTCTAATAGTGAGCTGTGAGTTGTCATAATTATTTCACATCAATCTACTGTTGCAAAAAAGAATACCTGGCACACTAAAGATCATCCTGTTATCTCCCTGAATCTTCTTTTAGTCTTTTAGTCCAAACATTGACATAAATATATATTAGCCTTCAACAACTAAGCAAGAGGTAATGAATGAGGAACCAGGTGTTACGAAGTTTAAACAGTTTTGGCTTTTGAAAATTTTTTCTTAGCTTGACAGACTGTACATATGATTATTGTAATTTCCTCATTACCTGTTGCCCAGCTAGCTGTTTATATTATGTCTTTTATGAAGGATGATGATACGCCTCCACATAAAAAAGTAAAACATAATGGATGCTTTCATATAATACAATCCCTGCAACATAATGAGAAGGTTAGAAAACTCCTTGTTCGGTTTGCATTTTAGAGCACATTTCCCTCAGCATACAGTGTTAATCACTAAAAGAGTTTTTCATGTACAGTTCAATGTACAGTTTCCTCTTCCTCATTTCCCTTGTTCTGGTCCAACCTCCCAGACTGTCTCAGCCAGCACACCCTCTCCTCATCAAGCCATTTACCTGCAGTATGGAAACCATGGTTCTCCAGCCACTCATGGCCAGATCGTTCAGTCTCCCAGTGTGATACAGATGCTACGGACACTTGATCGTCTCTCGTGATCTGTTGCCCTGTTTAGTTGGATGAACTAGTGGCGTGTCTCCTGTGCTCCAGGATCAGAACTGCACCTTGCCTGCCTGCTCTCAACTCTTCAGCTCAGCTCCATTTTGCCATGGGCTTCATCTGTTCAGTCATTTGACGCCTGCCTGAGAAAGAGAACTAGCTGTAATTAATTACCATCCTATAAACTAAGGTAGAGGTTCATTTATGAGAATCCACCTCTGCTCTCAGCTTTTTGCATGGTCGCTTTGTCCTTTTTCATATTCTTTGAAAACCAAACTTTTCTTCTTTCTGGACATCATTGTGCTAAAACAGCTTAAATGAGCGTGAACAAGAGATTGCCTTGGTCACAGTTCTACTATATACCATTTACAGGAAACCCAATGGACACTGGGAAACAAAATAAACAAACTCAGAAATGTAAGAGATACCTGCTCGACCTTATAAGCACTCCCTGTTCTGGAAAATAGTACTCACCCTGTTATTGAATTGACAGTGACAGTGAAACAATAGGCTATTAAGCCAATATTGGGGCTTTAAAGAGTAATCTATGTATCTGTGTATCAGGGGATATTGCCAGATAAAAGTCCATCATTTCATCATGTTAATATCCCCTGATGTAGATACATAAATTACTATTTAAAGTCTGCTTTGTAGCATATTGTTTCATTGCCAGGATGTTAACTCTGGTCGTGATATAGATATAGAGAGTGTTGTCTCCTCAGCCTTAGAGGCAAGATGACAAGTATTGACTGTAATGGATATTGTACAACTGACAGAGTGCAGCCAATTGATATATTTAGGTCAGCAAATATCTTACATGAGAGTTGGCTTTTACTTGGAACTGAGCGCTCCTTCAGTCAGTCCAGGGACTTCCATTTGTACCCGGACTGAACATCCATCTGTTGTTAGTCGTTGTAGGCTCTAGTAGTAGTAGCAGTAGCAACATTATACTTTTGATAACAACATTTCAGCTGTGATGGCAGAGGAAAGTGGTCGCCATGTGAAAATGGTAAAGGAGGCATAATGAGGCAGATTTCTTGTTGGTGTTATAACTTTAAGGTTAAAGAAGGTTATCAGATGACACCTTAGAAATATACACCTATACAAAATATACACATTTTTATTTGTCATCAAGTAGCCTAATGTGAATGACCAAGCTAGGACTGGAACCGCAATGCACAACTCAGGAAACAGAAGAAAGTTCAAATAAACAATTATTTTAATGGCAAAGTATCAACAAAAAAATCAGTCTTTCAAGGTAAATATCAATAAAAAAGCAAGACAAAGTATCAAAAGAACATAAGACTAGACTAGGGAGAAAAAAAACTAACTCACAAGACAAGACAAACTGGCACAGGACAAAGAGAGACACGGACTATATATACCCACACAGGGTAATGGGAAACAGGTGGAAACAATCAGGGCGGGGCCAACAATCAGACCAGAGGGAAACACAAGAGGAAGGGGCAAGGTACCTGAAAGGAGAGGAGAGTGAGATGTCAAAATAAAACAGGAAGTCACAAGACAACATAGACACAAGACAAAACTAAATATAACCAAACTGAACTTCTTGGACATGACAGTGTGTCCATCAGCATTGTGGCTGTACTTGTGAAACGGTGAAATGCAACGCATTTATTATTTTCCTCCAAAAGAAGACATTTCAAATTTCCCCAGATTTTTACCATCATTTGTGAAACCTGAAATATTTGCGATACTAAAGTCGGCCATAATATCACAAGATGCTTGATGTTCTTCATTTTCATGCAGGCAGCCAGCTGCTCTTCTAGTATTCCCCTTCAAAATAAAATACAGGTTAAGCAAAGACTGAAACTTTGCATTTATTCTTGTAAATTCACAACTTTAAGTAAATTTATTCTCGAACTCTCTCTCTCTCTCTCGTTATATAATATTTCTTCTCATGTGAAAGTGATTAATTCATGTGAAGAGGGAACATGTCTTTACCTTCATGTGACACTTCTTCATCCGAAGAAGCCAGCCAATCACATAGGACTGTAAGTGATTCATATGAGCGTAAAATTCTTATGTACCAATTTTAATTCATATTTGAAAAATTCCGATCACTTGTGAAAATGTCCAGTTCAAGCTACTTTTGCCAAAACCCATAGAAAATACCAAAGACCTCAACTTCCTCCATTTTAGCTATGGCTCTGTGTGATGTTCCTTTGATTACATTAGATTTTCAGTTTTCATCTTCATGGCAGTTCCAGTACACTTGTTATTAACCGACCATGTAATAATACAATCAATATTGCAACACTGATAGTAATTAAAGACACTGCCTTTATTTTTCTTGTTGCTGGTAATGCCTGAGCTGTTTCGGTGTAATTGTGGTTTAATTTCCTGTCTGTGCTTTTTTTTTTTTTTTTTTTTTTTTAACTAATCTGTTAATCCGTGTAAGTTATCAATTTATTGCATATTCACTGTATCAACATTGAAGTTTTTGTTCAGAGTAGTATTTGGTACCATAAATCATTAGAAGAACCAGCACAGGACATTATTATCACAGCCGGAGGTTCAGACCTGGAATCATCCTTGTTAGAGGCTGAAAGATTAACTGGTGGGTGATTATTTTAGAAAGGTTTAAGTCAAATCAGGCAGGATTTACACCAAACTTAAGTATATAATGCCACATCTGTCTGCCTCAGTGTGAGGAACAGGCACCTCGGGCCTGCCTTATCTGAAAACGACTTCCATTCATAGATCCAGCCTTTTAGCGCCAATGGCACATGGCCATCAGGATAACAATGATCAATTCAGCAGCCTAACCCGATGCTGCTGGAGATGGCTTATTGATGTCCTCACATCGCGTGTAGCAGAGATGGTGCTGCTGGTGATTTAATGACAGATTGACTCGCAGGTTGAGGCAGGATCATTCCAGAATGCTAAGTGGCACAGTTAACCTTTTCATGGTTCGGTTTGACTTTTTTTTTTTTTTTTACATGTGCAAAAATTCTTAAAATAATCCTCAGTGTTCCGGAGGCAACGATTCAGCATTAATGAAACGAAGCACTTTCAGGGAGCATGGCGGAAAGGACAGAGAGGCTGCAAATGATTCAGACAAGAAAGTCACTTACAGTAATTGCAGCATGAAGAAATTAACAGACACCGGACTTGAAGATCTTATGTAACTTACAGCTGGGCAGGTTGTTATTTTCTCTATTCTGTCATTGTCCTCCGCTGTTTTAAGGTGAGTCACTGGCTGGTGTCACGAATCATCCCTTCATGCCCACACAGAGCGCACACACACACACACACACACACACACACACACACACACACACACACACACACACACACACACGCGTGTTCATCAGCCTTGGATGTTGACGTTCCAGGGCCAGTTGTTTTAAAGTCACTGCTGTGCTCTGTGTGCTTATTATTGTGCCATCTTACCAGGCTGTCCTCCCTCTAGTTTTGCCAGCATTCAATCAGAAAGCAAGGTCCCAATCTGCAATCTTGCAGGGCATAATTACCATGGCCACTGTAACAATCAGTTCCAGATACAGTGGCTGAGAACATGTTGGACCGTGTCAGTGTGTGTAGGTGTCTGCTGATAAGTCTCAAGGAGAGAATGTTGCTTCTTGGTTTCACTTTCATTTTTTTTTTCTTTTTTAATGACAGATTTTTTTTTTTAAATGTAACATCGCAATATACTGTACAACTTTAAGAGAAGAATACCTCCATTTTTTGCACTCTGTAGCATATTTACCACAAAGTATTTTACACACATAATAATAATAATAATGATAATAATAATAATAATAATAATAATAATTATTATTATTATTATTATCATACATTTATAAAGCAACTTTCAAAAGCAGACGCTTCACAATAGAAAGCAAACAAAAAGATAAGACATTAAATTCAGATAACCTGCTCAAACTAAAAGGCAAAATACTGTGGTGTTTGACCCCGATCATGCTTTTCCATTTCTTTCCAAACAGTATGCCAGTTAACTAGCACAAAGTTCAAAGGTCTTTTCCACACATGTAGTTTGGTTTATTTGTTCCAGACCAAAGGAAATAAACAGACACTTTGAGCTCTGGTCTATTTAGTGTTCTGCTTTTACAAATGAACAAAGAACAGGAAACAGGAAGTCATATGGACTGAAAGGTATCTCATTAATTGGACAGTTGATGGCTACATGGACCCATGTGACAATATCACATTAAGTAGAGCAGAAATGTAACAAGGTAAATCATTTGTCCATGCATTGTAGACACACAGTTAGAAATAGCTGTTTTATGACGTGACAACACTGGAGTAAAGGTTTGGTTAGTTTTAGCCACAAAACCATCTTGGTTAGATTTCAGGAAAAATCGTGGTTTGATTTGAAATAAGTCCTTTATTAAAGAGAGGTGAGTTATCATCATGGTGACAATGAGTTCAAAGCAGGAAACACACATTGTCTCCCATGTTCAAGTCCAATTTTTTTATTTATTTATTTATTTATTTTGCTTTAATGGCGTCAACTGACTTCTTCTTTTGCTTCCGTCATGGTTGCTACAGCCACTAGGGGGTGCTGTTACTTGGAAGTAATCAGACCAGGAGTTTTGGAAAACCATCTACTGCTGAAATGCTGCTGAAGCACATGTAGTGGGACACAAGCACACTTGTCTTTACACCTTTTTAACTCTCTGACTGATTGGGTAACAATAGGCAATTAACAAATTACCTCGCATTAATAGCTTGCTGGTACAAATTGCTAATAAGACAGTTGACAGTTCTCCATCAGCACATGGATTTAGTAGCACTTAAGCTTTTGAATTTGCTTAGAAACAAACTGGTCCTTTTCAGGTGGTCAGGATTGCACCACATTAGAACTGGATTGACAGCTTTCACATTGGCCTGAACTGAACAGGTAAAGGCATCAGAGTTCATCCGAGTTGCGCCAAACAGGTTTGCTGTGAAAGTGCCTATAACCTGGCGTAAAATAAACAGAGCTCATTCACCACAGGAAACATTATTTCAGCAATTAGTATCTTTTCTGACTTAAATAGTAACTGAACCGAGCCTTCACTTGTCCATTACACCAATTTTATATAGTAATTGTTTCCATGCGTGAGTCCCCTTTACTACACATAATGACAGCTGGATTGAAATTGCTTTGAATTTATTTTGCATAATATTAATTAAACCTTGAAATAATATCGGTGAAACTGTGCCAGTGGCTGTATTGTTGAAATACATTTAAGTATATTTGCTCACAAATCATGCTTTTATCAAGACTGGAAAACATGTATAATCATATTTAAAGCAATCATTTTCATATTCAGTCTAAATCAGATTGGTAGAAGTTTGTCTCACGAGATGTTCACTCAGATCAGATTTCGACTGTCCTGCTGGATGTGTCTGGGTGTTGGTTGAAGTACAGTAGCAGGAGAATCTGACTTCCTGGGGTCAAAATGCTTTTGTATACACAGTGTGAATGCTTTTAATCCTCAAACAGCAGTGGCTGAAGGTTTAACCTCACAAGATGCAAAGGAGAGATTTTTAAAGAAGCAAAATAAAGAGACTTGACACTTGACACATAAACTTTAGTCTACATGAGCATTTTTTATATAGAAATCTTGCACTGAAAGGAAACAATATTAACAACTGTTGTAACATTTCAGAAATAATATTTCATATTTCAAGTATTGCATAATAGTTAAATATGTTTTTATCCAAAATGTGACTGTAGAGTGGCCTGTATTTGAAAATATTTGAAATCATTACATTTAAAATAAAATTAATATTAATATTAATGGAAACATTAATATACATCAAATATAAAATACAATTAAATTCTACTACTAAATTAGCAACTCATTATCAATTATTTAGTTTTGAATTAATAACTAAAATCAAATTTATTTTAGCATTTGGCATCGGTTTAACTCAGGGATTGTTTGAGATATAGGTTTAATAAAAGCCTCCAGGGTCTTATTTTTTTGACCAACAAAGTGTGTGCATACAAAGGTTCTTCAGATAAGTAAGAAATAATTAATATCCGTCAATGACAACTACTGTATGCTTAATGTTAGGGACATATCGAGGTCTTTGCAAATTATCTTAATTCTAATTAAAAAAACAAAAAACATTTAGTTAATGTTAATGAGAAATGAAGTTTGTGTTTGAAACAGTAGTCCGGATATTTTGTATGGAACAAGCTGAGTGAGTCACAGGAGACTGATTTCTTTCAAAATCAAGGCTGCAGAGCTTGAAACCGAGAAATATAGACTTTTGTTTCTTAGCACTGTGTGAGTGAGGTTCCTACATTTCCCCTAATAAAACTCAACTGCATCTTTCATTAGACCTTACCTGCCCCCACTTCTTACAAACCCTACACCTCCACTTTGTACTGCAGGCTTGCTGTTTACAAAGACTGACTCCTAAGCCCAGGATGATGACAACATTAGGGTTACTTGCTGTGTTTCTGAGTCCCCCTTTAATAAAAGGGTAAATGTTAATTGTACACTTGTGATGGGACATAAATTGGTCTTCTACTTTTACAGTCCACCACCCCGGCCTCCACACCTTTACTCTCCACCTCACTGCAAGGATTAAGCCTTCCCATATGATACAGTGTATAACTGGGTGCACAGGCATGTCATGCTAAGATAAACAAAGTCAATGATGTGGTTCTTAAGTCGCAGTCAGGAGAAGAGGTCTCGCCAATGACAACACTCAGACCAGAATCTAATGTGAGAAAACACTGTGAATGTTTGACATCTGTATTAGTAATGATGGGTAGTGTCCTTTGTGCAGGCCTCATTTACATTAAAGAGAATCTTGCCTGCAGTGCATCTTTAACTTTTAGCCTGATCCACTGAATCCTCAGCTTTAACGGTCAGCAGGGGAGGCAGTGTGCTCAGCCTGCACAGCCGACAGTCTTGTATCTGTTTATCTGAAGCTGTGATAGATGGGCTGTGGAAATTTCCTCCCCCTTGTGTAGCTGCAATCAGTCTCCCCATCACTTCTGATAACACAGCGTGCCAAAAACACAACCTCACAATGGCAGCAGGTCCTCACAACAAAATGGGTTAATGATGCAGGAGGACTGCCTGTCAACCTCTGGACTCACACAGGTCCGGCCCTGTGTTTGTCTATCACAAGACTTTGGTTCTCTATTCCGTTGGACTGCTGGGCCGGCGGAGGCAAACATCACAGCAAGGTTACCATGGAGGATACCTGTTAACTCTTTACACCACATAACTGCCACTAAATAAAAAAGCTGTTCATATCTCACACGGCTCTGCTTGAGATAAAACAAATATACTTGAGAACTTATGTGAAGCCATCCTAAATTCAACAACTCAAGAACAATTTTGATTTGAATGATCAGTAAAGCCCATGCCTGAAAGAAAGACTAAGCTCTTTATTAAATTTATATTTTCGACTTAGTGGAAAATAAATATGGCTCTGTGCATTTTAAGAGCAGACAGCAATGTTCTGAATACTCTGAAGCCCTTTTTTCAAACTGTGAACCAGTACAATCAAATTCCAAATTCCAGCAAATAATACAACAAATATAATAATGATAAAATTATATTTGATAAAAACAAAACTTATTTTTTAATTCAAACGTATGTCTGAACATACTCCAAGTTAACTCGAGGGAAGTTTGCTCTGCTCTCTCAAACCAATGCCTCTGCTCTTCCAATGCTACTTTGATGGTCAGCAGCTCATAGTACCCCTCAGCTGGGCAAAGTTTCCAGTAGAGGAAGGTACAGGGATGCAGTTTGTTCTCCAGCTGGAGGCACTGCGAGAGAGCTGCTCTTACGCCGACATCACAGGCATCCACCTCCCCCACAAACAGGTGAGGTGAGGATCCAGAGGGGGCGAGGATGGGTGCCAACGGGAAGCAGAATCTCAACCTCTGAAAGGCCACTGAAACTCATTTCTCAGTTGACTTATTTATCCACGGCCTTCCTCTCAGGAGAGGGCAACACAGGTGTCCTCTGGGACAGTGGCACAATCGTTCACAGTGGGGGGGCAAAGAAGTGGCACGACACTTACTGAACACCTGCCTGAGACTGTAGCAGCGGGAACTTTGCAGAGGTCCATACACTCAGGTGTCTGAGTTATGCACCAATCTAATGAAGCAGTGACGACAGGAATAAGCTTGATATTTTTATGTATGTATTTATTTTTATTTACCAGGGAAGAACACGTTAACATCAAGTAACTTTATAGGGAGAGTACAATGCATGTCTCCAGCCAGCAGTCTGCAGTCCAGCCCATTGGCTTCCAGTGGTTTTGGCAAAGGGCAGCAGTGACACTAGTTGATCTTTCATTGGGTCAGAGAGTGAGTGATAGATAGCGTCTAGCAGAAAAGGGTTGTGCCAGCCGCTGTCAGCTGCCAATGTGCAGAATTCAATAGTGTGATCTGTTACCTGCCGGCTGCCCTGGCAGATCCATGATGGATCTGGTTGCATCTGGACCCAGATTCATACAATTCATACACTCAGCTTGTTCGATACAAAATATCCGGACTACTGTTTCAAACACAAACTTGATTTCTCATTAACATTAACCAAATGATTTTTGTTTTGTTTTTTTTAATTAGAATTAAGATAATTTGCAAAGACCTCGATATGTCCCTAACAAGATCTTGTACAAGGTGCTGTTGTTGGCATTTCACAAAAACCCGTGGGAAGGTGAACATGTAGAGATTATGAGCGAGCAGTTTTGGAGAAGCTGACTATCAGGGCAGGACTCTGGACAGGAGCAAAGTCCAACTGAGACAACAGCTGTTGCATGTGGCTGTTGAGGAGGTCCACCTGGCTGCTGACAGAGGACTAGAAGCCCTCCTGAAGCTCCTGCTGCTCCCTCACTCTATGGCTAGCAGAGGTGCTGTTCCAGTTGCCTTCCTTGGGAGCGGATGGCAGTTTGTAGGGTGACAGAGTCGTATGAGTTCAGGCCAGGTCGGACTCAGTAGCAGAACTCAGGAGACAGTTCAGGCTTCCCAAACATCAAGGAAACACAGAGCCTAAAAACTCTGGGAGAGGAGAGACAATGAGACACAAGTGAAGCAAATTAGGCCAGGGCGGACAATCACAAAGGCAAGAAGCAGCACAGGCGAGAAGCAGGGATCTGGAGCAAACAGTGACAGAAAATAACAGGATTGAAGAGAATGAAAACAAGGAAGACATAACCTAAGATTCTCATGGAAACATGACAAGTTGCTACTATGATACAATCACTTTTAAAATGACAATACACACAATAATATGTGAGTTATCAGCTTGTTAAAAGTTAAGTTATGTCTGTCATCAACCCTGCTGTGCTGTTGTTTGCATGAATGGATTAGAACTGAACAATAAAACATGGTTAAATGTTTTATTTCTCATTAATAAAGTTATTATTTCCACCTTAGACAGTAAGCCCTTTATAGCAGGGACCTTATTAGAAAGTGGTATCATAAAGTCTAACGCTAATAAACATCTCCCTGACTCTCCAAAGAGCCCAACCTCTGTGGGTTCAAAAATATATCCTCGGCTACATATTACTCCGTATTATTTCATTAAACACACAGAGAGCTGAGGCCTTGGGTTTACACCATCAACTGTCAAAAATATAGTGGGCCTGCTGAAATCTGCTATTGTGAGGCCGGTAATTATCATTAACTAAGAAATTGTGTCATGATTTTCATGCTGCTATTAATTACCCCATCACATGCATTGGCTGGGAGAAACATAATGCCTGAATGCGTCCCACTAACTTTGCTGAAGAGATTATTTATCATCATGGGTTGTAATTATACCTGGGGTTCAGCACATTCAAATGGATTTGCCGTGGAGCTGATAGCATAAATGTTTGATGAGATGTTTTCATTGATGTGTGACTGGCTTTGCATTATAGCCAGAGAGAGGCTTACAGGTTTCCCTCATCACTGATAGTGTTTGCCTCAATAATTGTTGATAAGATCAGGGACTAGAGGAAAAGGCTTTTCACAATACACCGATTCCACACAAATATCTCATTTGTCAAAGGTCAGCTGTGTGAAAGGAGTTGAGAGCGATTACCATGTACAACCCTGCATTCAATCAAACAGGCCTCGTGGGTCATTAATGTTCAGCCCTATGACAGGAAACGCTGTGCCCTTATGCGTCCTGAGATTTGTCTCAAGTCAAGTTAATTTCATACTTAGGGCCTTGATCTGAATGAGGAAACCTCCACAAGAAAAAGAAAGGATGCACAGAAATAAGTATTTTATATATATGGAGGAGACAATGGCAGCAGTAGTGAAATTATAATGTCGAGGAACAGAAGAACATTGGGCCAAATGTAAAAATAAATAAATAAATAAAAAATCTTGTATTTAGAATTCTCTTTTAGATGCAAATGAAAACACAGACAGTCTGAGGAAAACCCTTTAACTCAACCCTTGTGTTCCATCAACAGCGACATAATTTCCTTTGTTTGGGTTTGGTGGCCATTTTTTCCTTTTTTGAAACTCTGATGAAAACCCCAAAATGTACCAAAATCAACTATAAAACAATGCAATGCATATGATACGTAATGTGCCAATACATAAACATAAATAAAACTTACAAACAATACAGATGGAGAAGACCATTTTCATTGGTTTGTTGGAAAATAAATAAATAAACAGGATGTAAACAAGAGTAAAGAACAGTTTAGCCAGATTTTGTCAGTCAGTTCCTGAAGGAGATTCGCACCTGAAATCTTGTTAATAATAGTTTATGCACATGGAACTGTTGTAGGAGGAAGCTGTTTGTAAACAGTTATGGATATTTATAATGGACAGTTTGGGTAATAATTTTACGGTTAATCTTTATTTCTTGGCCAGTGGAATGAATCCATTTTAGGTCATCATCATTCTGTAAAACTTTGAGAAGCAAGATAAATTGAGGTGTGAGTAGAGATGAAGCATTTAAGCAGTTCTGTGCAACGTCAAGACCAAAATATTACAGAGACATGATATTTTAGGATTACAAACCACGTCTAGGGAGGCCCATGAATTTTTCATGCAATGTTCTGGGGTCCTTTTATACCTAAACACATTGCTCAGAGCACACATGCCTCCCTGGATAATGATGATGAGCCACATGATCATTTATCAGCGAATGCAGCTCAGCCATGGATCTGAAAACACATTCTACATGCGATAAAAAGCCATTGTTGTTAAGGTCATCCCACTTTGCTGCCACACCGATTGCTTAAGTGATCTGAGTACTTATGCAAAGCCATGCAAACAGTTGACAGAACAGACACATATGTTCAAGCTCTTCTCATTTAAAGTTAGACAAAAGTGTTCCTGGCACTACAGCACTGAACTTTTAATCCGTCTCAGTGTAAAGGCTGTGAGTCAGTGTCCTTTTTGTAAGAAATGACAGGTGTGGGGTTGCTCAGTTAAATATAGGTGAGCTAATCCAGCGTTCTCTCCATGAATGTAGTAAAGGTGGCAAGGTGGTAGAATTTAAATCAAAACTGAGCATTACAGTTTGGGTTCCACTTCTTTTTCTATTCACTGACAATTTGCACCATTTACTGTTTCAACCATGAATTTGCAGGGTTTTTTCTTTCCATTATAGCATGTGTTTTTTTTTTTGTTTTGTTTTTTTTTTGTTTTTTTTATCATTATTGAAACATTCCTTTGGAATTTCGCCACTATTGTCCCAAATTGAACATTTGACCATAATTAACCCTGCGTCACTGAACGTATAATATATGATCCATGAGTTTTGGAGGCTCCTACATCATCAACATGCAAAATAAAAAGGTAGTGAACCACAAAATGAGCCAAAATAAATGAAATGTTCCTCTTCCACCTGCCAGTTCTGTTGGTGGGTTTCTCATTGTTGCATGATACAGATAGTAGCTTATACAGAGTAATAACAATAATAAATAGTGGAATAAAAATATCCTCTTGTTTGGAACTAGAATGACCAATGTGTTACATATTTTTGTTTTAATATGTTTTTGTTGAATGAAATTAAATGAAATTTTGAGTCTCAAATGATGATGATGTCTCAAATATGATAAGAATTGAAACTCGTGAAAATTGTTCAGAAGGACCGTTAAAGGCTCCAGTTTCAGAGAATTGGAATTTTCTGTCAATTATTTCATGGTTCAGGCTTCACAGGGTTAAAGCTGCACTCATCCATATATGATATCAACAATAGATCAAAAGACCACATGTACCTGTGTGATGTGCAAGTATCATTCTGCAGCTCCACTCAGCTGTGTCCAATGTTTTGGTTTTACAGCTCACAATTTTTTTTTTTAACATTAAAAGCTCTTATAAACGCATTGTATATAATACCAGCTCAGCACCAAACAGCAGAGAGACACAGCGAGAGACTAATTGGTGAACATGGTGGAGCATTTAGATGTTAAACAAGCTAGCTATTTTTCTCAGGAGTTGGTGTGGACCAAAGCAGAACTAAAATGAGAGTGAATATTAGTGGATCTAATCTTGAATGATGATATTCTGTGTCTGCTGGATGTGTAAATAAACGTCCAGGGCCGGAGTGGGACTCATTGTTAGCCCTGGAGTTTCATGCCTCAGACCGGCCTGCTTTAGATCACGACCTATTATTATTAAAATCATGTCATTGTAACTTTACATGTTAAGTCTAAAAGTCTACAAGCTCGTTTTAGTGAAAACGTTGCCAGTTTCAGGGTGCATCTGCAAAAAAAAAAAAAAAAAAAAGAGCTGCCAGTGGAGGCGGAGGCAGCCCAGGGACAGCGGTAGCAGCATACATGATCAACCCAGTGCCATGACTGAACACCGGCCCAAACATCAGCCCGGCCCACTGGGAATTGTCCCGTCCTCCCGATTAGCCACTCTGGGCCTGAACACGTCCACCGCAACTACTTTATAGGGTGATAATGTTATATCATTACAATTATAAAGTACTTCCTCTTCACGACCTGCCAGGCATCATCAATAAGGCAGCAGCACTGAGAGGCATCGCGATGCTGACAGAACAGCCTGCAACCTTTTTGTGACCTTTTTTTTCCGACCCTGGAAAACAGAGAGCACTGGTGTCCCACCACGCCTTGGGGATACAGAAAAGGAGTTTGCCGCCATCCTGCCACTAGAAAAGCCATCTTCCATCTTGCTTCTCAAGGTAACTTTGTTTGGCAGATGCAAGCCCATGCTGGCTTCACTTATATGCATTCAGATGGCTGCACACGCACAACACAGTGGAGCGAGTGCAGCCCGGTCACTTCCTCACATTTTTATGAGCAGTAAATCCTGACTTAAAATGAACAGTCCAAGGAGTAAATCATTATTAGCCACCTCTCACCCATCTTGGTAAGTTAGTGGTGATATCTCAGCTTGAAGAGGCTTGATGTTGCATCATGCATTCCAGCACCAGCCTTTTCAAGACAGCCTGTTATGACGAGTGGGGGATGGACTCAAATGCAACACGCAGGAATGAGTGGTTGGTAAAGCCTTTAAAAAGGGCAAAGGAAATCTTAAACAAACAAAACTCAAGGCAGGGTCAGGTCCTGGGGCCTGTTGCACAAAACTAGGATAAGGGATTAAGCCGGGATATCTTGGTTATCCTGGCTCAACTTATCCATGATCTGGTTGCACAAAAGCAGGATAGGGAAAAGTGGGATATGTTATGGTATAAGTTGCCATGGAGATTTATTCTGTGGAGCTAGACTGCTCCAGACCAGGCTAAGTTCCAGGATTTATTTAATCTCATCCCTTATCTCAGTCAGCAGTCACCACAAATGGAAACCAATAGTTATTCCACTGCCCACTACACATTGTTATGATATTCAGCTACACCCACTGTCATTATTTAAACATTTGTGATCATTAATTTCAATCATTGTAGATTATTAAATGTAGTATTTTATATTTCATTTCATTCTATTCAAGGTGCAATATTTTTGCATTTAGGATGTAATATTTCATCCTGTCCTGTCCAGACCTCTGTCTGTCTGTCTGTCTGTCTGTCTAACACTTTTCACCCTTGGAGTCAATTTAACCCCATGGATATTTCCCTCCAAAAAAATGATTTGCAGATTATTATTGACCATTTTTTTGTGTCAGCCACTTTGTGTATTTGTTGAAAACATAAATAACCTCTTGATAATGAAATCTTGACCTGTCCTCTAGCGCCACCATCGGGACAAACAGGCCAAACAGGCCAAAATTGGAATTAATTTATCTTGAAAGGTTTTCTTCCAAATCTTCTCAAATTTACTGACAACCTTAGTGACCACAAGAGTATGAACCCTGTTGGTTTTGGTGATGATATGACGTTTCCTGCAGCGCCACCATCAGGTCAAACTTTCAGTTTTAGAGTTAGTGTATATTGAAAATCTTTCATCCAAATCTTTTCTAATTTGGTGTGCATCATTAATGATTCCTCTTATAAAGATATTTACTTACTTATTTGCTGTTTTGTTGTTTTTGTATTGCTGTTGCTTCACCTTTAGATTTATAAACTCCTGCCAAAATGAGCAAGACTATGTAGGCTTCCAAGTCAAATACATCCAAGTCTTTCCAACTGTCCCCATACAAATGCTTCCCCTCTAAATTTGTCATCCCAAGAACAATATTTTCAACCGATGGTGCTCAAATGATGACTTGATGCCTTTAATATGGCTGACTGCATATATGTTGGGGCCTTGAACCATTTTGATAATATTAGCAGCGCTCAGTCTACCCTGCTGTTGAAGTGGGGAAAGGGACCATACTATGGTGAGAGAATAGATAGAATAGTCACAGATGGGTCACACACAGACAGACAAGTTTTACACAGCTAAAACAGCTTGGGGTCAAATTGACCCCAGAGGAACACCAATGCGTGCAATATGTGTTCAGCACATTAAAAAAATATCATCATGATAATTTTATGCTTAATCAATTGTACCAATCAAATTAGGAAAAGTCATGAAATATGAAGTCAAACAAAAAAGGCAACAATTATTTTTTGAATGATAAACATTGATTGAGGTCAAATTGACCCAAAGGAGAATAGGAGGGTTAATCCAAGTGTTGTGTGAATTTCTAATGTAAATTTGTTAATATCGTCTTTTTAGCCTGTTTTTATTTATTTATTTATTTTACTATTTAACTGCTTCTGTCCCCTTTGCTGCTGTATATTGTGATTTTCCCCACTGTGGGACAAATGAAGGAAATGATCTTATTTTAAATGATGATTTAGATGATGTTGCAATCGTTAGATAATTTACAGTTTCCTATACACTATATAAAATACACCTCCCATATAAATATAAATACACATTATAGAGCATGATGTTCCTTTATTGAATAAGGATAAATCAAAGCAGGTAAAGCATCAGCTCCTTTCAAAACTGAGGTCACAGAGTGACTCTACAAGATAGAAAGCACAGAGTCAAAACATTATATATATGTAAAAATATTTACGTATTCAAATACTTTGCCACGCTTTCTCTCTTTGTTTTATAACTGTGGCGATGTTGCCTTTTTTTTCTTTGCTCCTTTACCTCCTCGTAAGCCTCCATGAGGATTTCTGCCTCCGACGGGAAAAGGACGCCGCTCTCGTTGCCATGGTGAATCAGTGACTCTGTGATCGATGGACGGGGTCTATCTGAGGAAGCCGCGTGCGCGCACTTATCCAGGATTGGTTTCACCTGGCTTGTTGAATCCGTGTCTGCTCATCCTGGCTTGCTCTTTGTGCAACCAATTACGCTCTTGTTTTGGATTCGTTGAACTCGGCTCAGTCACTTATCCCGGATGTCTTAATCCTACTTTTGTGCAACGGGCCCCTGGAAAGCCAAAAATTCAAAAACAGAAATAACAGACAAATAGACGAGGAGCACAGAACAAGAACAAGAACAAGAATAAGAATAATGAAGAATGAAGAACAAAGAACAACAAACAACAAACAATCCAGCAAAGGCAAACGAAATGAAGTGGCTTATATAGAGTCCTGATGGTGATTAGCTGCAGCTGGAAACACAGGTGATTAGATGAGGTGGGAGTGGTTGGAAGGTGAGGTGAGTAGAGAAGTACAGAGACCTGAGGTGAGAATCTATGGCAGGTGAATAGTGACAGAACTTAGACAAGACAAGACTACGACGAGACCGACAGGACTGAAAAGAATTAAGACATGAACAGGACCAAACTGACTAAACTATAACAGAGACTGAAACTAAAGCAGAACTTAACTGAGACTGAGGCCGAACAGGAACTAAGACAGAACCTAGACAGAGAACTTAGACACCAAACTAGGACTGAACACAGCAGGACAAATAGAAGACATGAACAGGACTACAACATAACAGGGACTGTGACAGGACAGAGACGGACTGGAACTAAGACAGAGACGGACAGGAAGGAAAATGACAGTCAAAAACTAAAGTTAAACAGAGGCCAGACTGGCAGAACTATGACACAGCCATACCATGGACTGTGATGAACACAGTCACAAAGCACAATGTGCTGGCTGCACTCTGTGTCAACAGCCATTCCACAGATGTGCACACACCTGCTTACAGAGCACTGCTCCAACTGGCAAAACAGCTATTCATGAGTGTCATGGATGTTCGTGGAACCCTCTGTTTCTCAGTGTGATGGAAGCGAGAGGGTGGGTCGGGCCGCATGTTTCTGTTTGAACTCGACCAGAGTCTGAAGAGAAAAGTAAGTGAGCCAGACCCAAACCCAACAGGCTTTCTGTTTTTATGTCTGAACCCAACACAGTTAATGAAAGCTAAAGCAATGAGTGTGTGTTACCCTGCCATGCAATTGTTGTTACCAAGGTGACAACTTGCCTGATACCTAAAACGACAGTCAGACTGTTTTTACACACACACACTACACAATGTCATCAGCAATTATAAACTAAATTTGAGTCTTACCATTGGCTATTGTCAAGTTTTTTTCTCTTCATGAATCCTTAAACCCAACATGTAAACCCAACCACTGTTAACTGAAGTATTTACATCATTTAAGCATGGTGGTTTATTTGGAGTTATTGTGGAGGAAGATACACACTTGGATGGTTTCAACACTGTCCTCCTATAGTCAATGGTTCTGTTAACAATGCTAAAGTCACATTCACTGATTCTGCTTCAAGCTAGAAAGTGATTTCCTGTGTCCTTCCAGAAGAGGACAATGAGATGTTGTTTCCACTGTTTTCTCACACCGAAGGAAACAGGTGGGATGAGGTCATTTTCCCATGTCAGCAATCACATGTGTTGGAATTCATGCACCCTGTTGACTGATTCATTTCCATCGACCTGACAGTTGCATATTCCCACATCCCTGTCATTTCCAGAAACAGACAGTACCTATGTTCCAGTGTAGCCAGGATACCATTCACCTTTTCTCTAGGTTAGTGCACTTTCTACAAATGCATGGGTGATGCTGGACCTGTTATGCAGGAAAGGGCCCCCTCCCAAGAGGAAGCAGCACTGTTCATAGTAAAAACTGCATCATCTGCAAATATTGTTTTTCAGCATATACTGGCAGAGGAGCTCTCCTCTCTCCACCCAGTTATTTATTTACCTGGGTGTACTAAACTCTCTGCTGTTGCACAACGGTGGCACACATCAACATTGTCAGGGTGGTGTGCACTTAGGATGGCAGCTGGATACAACCAGGACCCTCCTGCTGAGGTCACACAGACACCTGCTCTGCATCAAAGCCGTGAACATCCTAAGGGTACAGAAGCAATTAATGATTACACTGTATGCTGCCGGAACCCTACTATCCTGCCACGAAGGCTATGGAAAGAGATCGATTTTTGCACATCGTTCAATGAAGTACTTTTAAAAGGGAGTCAGATGACAGAATCCTGACATGTGGTCTTGAGAACTACAGTGGGGTTCACCCCTGGTGCTGTGTTCTCTGGGTGCTCCCTCTTTCTAACCAGTTGCCCAAATCTCTCTCAAGATACTATCTCTTAAAACAGCGCTCCTGCTATCCCCGGTGTTGGGTAAGAAAGCGAGTGGCCTATGCATGCTGTTGGTCTCACCATCCAAAGAGGATGGGAGTCATAGACTGTATAAAATATGGACGTAGTGTCCGTGACGTCACCCATAGGTTTCTGAAGAGCAAAAATGAAGCAAATCGTAGTGCGTAGCCATCTTGGTAGCCTACCTCCGGTTACTCCAAATATGGACAAAGAGGTGGAGTGAGGGCGGAGCTGAGGCGGGTCCTATGGGCCGGCTGAATGAACGCTATTGGCTGAAAAAAGCAGCTTTATTCAAAATAATTACTAGCTACGGCTAACCAGCTAGGTTAAATGCTAAATATCGTTGCTAGCCGGCTAACCCCACGACAATCTCTTTCCCAAACTCAGTGACTAGAATTAGCCGGGATGACGCCCTTTAGACCGTCAGTGGCTAGTTGTCAATCAAAGTGGCCCCACTTAGATTGACAGCTATGATTGACAGAGTTGTCATGGAGTAGAAAAACAGCTTATGAGACTAGAGCCATGTTTTGAACCAGGCTGTAAATATGTTTTTTTCTGTCATAAAATCGGACATTTTAACATGGGGCTCAAATGTAATTGACTCCCTTCTGCAGCCTGCTCTAGCGGTTATTCGAGGAACTGCAGCTTTTTTGCACTTCCGCATTGGCTTCATTTTTCAGCGCCGGAGGTTGCCGCTTGATGGGAGTGCAGCAACATTCCAGCCAAATCCTTCATTTAGCCCTAAAATTTTAACGAGCTCCTTTTGGTCATTTGCCTCGAGGGGTTGTTCCCCCGACCTCATGGAAATGAGGCAGAAGTGTCTCACTGGCTGTCCAGTGTGCACTCAGTCACTCCACAGGAACCATGTCCTCATCCACAGACTTCCTCAGAGGGATGGCAGTTGCAGACATCTGAGCGAGGCACCATGCCATTTCATCCGATTCTATTTCCATGGCACAGTCGGTGCCTCCACACCTTATCATGCTTCACATTATGGGGTTGTGAACTGGTAAGTGTTGGGTTAGTTACTTCCTGCCGACAGTAATTCATTACATCACTCATATTAGTTTTCCATTATACCCGACAAAATTGTGCATTTTCTCTTCAAAATTCAGACACTGCACAAAGAACTAGTATTGCAACATTAACCTGATAGCTTGCACATGATTTTTTGCCTTTTGCTTGTGACTGGTATTTTCATTCTGCCTGAGAGACAAGAAACGTTTCCTCTACATATCCAACCACAAGCTTCATTAGTTCTTTGGCTGCTCGGGAAGTGAAAATACAGTTTTAGTTGTTTAGCCACTGCAGGACTGCAAGACTTTGTACCACTGCCAAAGCCAAAGAAAATTTCTCATGCTACAAAAATACATTCAAAGTCAATGCAAAGAAGTGGATAGATGAAAATTAGCATGGGGGGATGCCACTGACGTGAATGACACAAAGTTCGCATGAGATGTTTCAACTGAAGCAAACACATTAACACAAAGTAACGTAAAACACATCACTGCCTGCGTTTTTGTTTTTTTTTTTACCGTCTGCTTGCTCTTAGTTTGGCTGGTGATATGAAATCAGTTAGAAAACTTTGCTCCTACTGAACGCGGTGCTTTTGAGAAGAATACAGTGAACAAGGCTGACATATTATTTCCCTGTTTGTCATCACTAGATGTTTGCATGAATCATGAAGTTCACACAGATCATTAAAAAAATAAACAGTCTTACAGACCACTTACACACATAAACACATATAGCTGAACACACAAAGTAGCCTATATTAATATTGTTATTGTATGGCTGCATGCAGTATCTGACACTTTCTCTCTGCAGTTCATAAAAATAATATTATAAATATTACAAATTAAGATATACTGTATATAGGCTTTGAATACAGTAGATCAATCCATCAATTTCAGACTACTGTTTTAAGCCCCACCCATTTATGCTTCCACTTCCGGTTTAGGCTCCGCCCACTCCGAGTACAGAAACAGACACAGATAATATAGATGATTGAACAGATACAGATACAGATAGTGGTGTACTCGCTCATCCCTAATAAACAGCCAGAGTCACCCCGGATTATGTTCTGATTCTTAAGAGTTCTGATTTTATATTTCTAAACTTTAAGATTAAAAAGTGGATCCATTTGCACTTTGGCTTTTCAGCCTGTCTGCAGCAGCAAGTTGTGGAGGTGCTGACCTCCACTGTTGGGTGTTTACAATTAGTCTCGCTGTCCACGTTGGCTCCTGACTGGAGGAGAAATGTATTTTACTTTGTCAATGTACGCAAAGGACGGAGGGGAAAAAAGAGAGACTGGAAGGAAACACAAAGAACCAGAGTCTTTGGTGAATGCTGAGTTCAATCATGAAATGAACACACACTCAGACAAAGTCAGTGCCTGCTGCTGCTTGGTTTTATGGCTGTTTGGGGCAAAACGCAAATGATGCTTGAGTCAAACTTGCACAAGTATCGTTAGGTGAAAATTCACGCCATTTTTGGTGCTAACACTTACTACAATTACTACCTTACTATGAGTACATATTTTTACTCCATACACCGTCCTGCCATCCCCTCACTCGGTTTAATCCACTGCTAAAAATAGTCCCCAACAAACACATTATTTCTCCCAGTTTGAGTGACTGTTGTTAAAACAGTAACCAGCTGGTTTAGGAAATTAAGTCTTTTGAGTCTATTGAGTCTTTTATATAAACAAAACCAGAACATAATCTTACATCTTAAGGATTTTAAATGGTTGTTTGTCCTGCATTGTCTGGTTGACTTTTACTGTCACTCTTGATGCTTGTTCCGTCCACCCAGACTTCCACCCTTCACAGACCTGTAGGGGACATCCTGTGGACACTCACACGTGGCTTTCTACAGTCTAAGGTTGCACACATCTTGACTAAAGCCAACCACAGGTCCCACAAATCCCCCGTGCCTTACTGATGCCGTTCTGTAGCTGACCCTGACCTCTGACCTGCCTGTCAACTGGGTCAGGAAAAAAGCAGTATTTCCTCACAGGGACCAATAACGCACAACATGCCATTAAAAGTTCATCTTCTTTTATCTTGTATTACACACAGAGAGAGACTCAGCTCAACTATTTCTTTCATAAATGACATTCTCCCGGCATCAAAGGTAAAAAGACCTACAGGCTCGTCTCATACACCTCTCACACTACTCCGACACCAAAGCTGCATCATTCTGACATCAGGCTGCTTCAGTAAGGATGTGACAATGTGCTGGGAGGTTGATGATGATAAGAAGAAGTGAAAACCATCCACCTTAAAAAAAAAAAAAAAAAAAAAAAATTAGAGCAGCGAAGCACAAAATAAGCAGCTCGGGTAAATTCAGATGAAATACACATGACTGTTGTAGATATTTCCCACTGTACACTACACAGGCTATTGGGGGCTTTGGGTCTTAATGATATGCTAGTTACTCTCCACAACCAGATATTATAACCATGAAACCTTGGGAAGCAAGATAACGAGAGATGAGACAGTTTAGTGGAAAGTGTTATTATTGTGGCAGTCACATAAATGAACATTACTGAATGCAAAGGCAATTAATTACTGCTTGCATCATCACCCTGGAAAAAGTGTTTAATTATTTTTTGATGCACTCTGTTGCACTCAGCGAGCCTAGTGGAGTGTGCTCAGGCTGACAAAATGGATGCTGGCAGGGAACCAGCTAAACTGTGGTTTCACTGCCTAATGGCCACTGTACTGGCAGGGCAGATGGTGTTTCTTGACAGTGGAGATGCACCGAGGTCTGCTGCTGCAGCACAGGTGACACGGCTTCATTTTAAAGCTTTTTCTTTCCTCCTACTGATCAATGTCTGCAGCGGCTGAATGTCCACACGCCAATTTGTATAACACTGAAGACATGGATGAGCTTTCTCAAGGAGATTAAAACTGGTAAAATAGCAAACAAAAAAAGTCAAGACAGTAGATAAGAGTTTATAAATTCTCAGGTCAGCTGTCCAAGTCCTCTTTATTTCTTGGGGGACACAAAGATCTAAGTCTTTAAATGAACGTCTTTGCTTTATTAATTCAGTTTCTGTAAAGTATATATTTTGCACCATGAAGGTCAAAAAGGTCAAACTCTTCCACATACTGACAATGAAATAAGATCTGGAATCCTAAAAGCAGTCACATTTAGATATATTGAATTTTTATCCATCCATTTTCTTCCACTGATCCGGAGCTGGCTCGCAGCAGCAGCAAGCTAAGCAAGGTGGTCCAGGTCTCCTCCTGGGGGATCCTGAGGCCCTCCCAGATAATGTGATTCCTCCAGTGTATTGTGGGTCTGCCCCAGGGGCTCCTACCAGATGGATGTGCTCAGAAAACCTCTGAGGGGAGGTGGCCAGGAGGCATCCTGATCGGATCCCCAGACCACCTCAGCTGGCTCCTGTAGTCCTGAAGGAGCAGTGGCTGTACTACCAGCTCCCTCTGGTCTCTGAGGGTGAGCCCAGCCGCTCCTACAAAGGAATCTTTCAGTCTCATCACTGTAACTGAGGGCTGGATCACAGATCGACTTGTATACGGAAAGATCCTCCTTCCAGCTCAGCGCTCAGGTTCAGGCCATATTACTGCTGACACTGCACCTGCTCATCTCACACCCGAAAAGTTAAACGCTTGCTATGTGGCAATTAGTTTGTGGTAATTTGATTAAATGCTGTTTCACTAATGCCTTTACTATTATTATTTATTATTTTTCAAAAGTACTGTTATTACAAATCCATACTCAGCAGTGTTTCCTGCAGTGTAGTGCTGCCACTGACAAGGCTGGTGCATGGACTGAACCCAAACGCACGACACACACACACACTGGCAGTTCAAATAAATTTATTTACTTTAATGAAAAGTAGCAAATGAAAATCCCTTTAATGAGGAAAATGGTAATAACAAAAGGCAAGACAAAGTAACTACTGAAAATCACTCTTACAAGGTTGGCAGTGACTGTAGCAAAGGCAAGACAAAGTACAAACAGAATATCACTCTCACACGGCAAAATACTGTCGCAAAGACGAGACAAAGTAACAAAGTAAACAAATCAAAAATCATGACTGCTCAGACGAGACAAGACAAACTAGATAAAGGGAGAGGCAGACATTATATACAGGAGGTAATGGGGAACAGGTGGAAACAATCAGGGCGGGGCAGACAATCACACTAGCGGGAAAGGAAGGGCAAGTTACCTGAAACGAGAGGAGAGGAGAGATTTTCAAAATAAAACAGGAAGTCACAAGACAACATGGACACGAGACATAGCAACTACTTAACATATTTTCCTGGACATGACAGCCACACCTGAATAAAATGCCTCAGCATCACCTTCTTTAAAATTATAAAACACTGAAACACTTTTATGTTTTAAGAGCAGATGTGCTATTTCAATGTACTACCTACATCAAACACTTTTCTGTGCATTCGGTGTGAGAAGGGTCAGCAGGGGCCCGCTCCTCCTTTTTGCCTTGGGGCTCTTTTGTGGGTTAATTTAGCACTGGCTTCTGTGGCTCTACAACAATGTGATGCTACTTCTGCCTTCGCTCCAGAAAGACAAGAGGCATATTTCACACAGCTGCTGTGGTCCTTGGCAGCTAAACATAAATATCATATTTAGGCGTTCGAGCAAACAACTGATGCTGCTGTTTTTCTTCTTTAGCTGAAAAAAAAAGACACAGTGTACAGATGAAAAGAAGGACTGAAGCAGGGAAACAGACATCAGGAACAGTAAGGAAACCATGTGTTATCTGGAGCACAGTGGCACTGATGTTATGGCTTGTTTCCTCATAAGCCAACACTGAGTCAGTCCTTTAATCAAACCACATGACATGCTGTATCAGAGAGCTGGGATACAGCCTCAGATTTACATGTGACAGTCTACAAGAGGCTGCTTTGTTTTCACAGCAGGGCTCCCTGATTTTTATCTGTCAAGCCTTTCTCAGATCTTTCTAAGATCGTAAAATATTTTTATTTTGTATAATAGTCAGTGATTCTGCCGGAGGAGATTTACAGCCACTGAAGTGTCGCACTATGAACGCAGATATGCAAAGACTGACACATTTTTTAAATTGATTTTAGCCTGTAAGCAATTTCAAAAACATTACGGACGGCATTATGAGAAACACTGCCGTTACTTCTTACAAAACAACAACATCACAATGCACAACCTTTCGGTGACGTGAATAACTCTGCTCAAACGTTTTCACATTGTATGAATGTGACAACGTGACGTTTTTGAACTTTTTCTCAAATGAACCATCTCCGTTAAAGCAGAACTCCATTTACTGATGAATACTGTGACATTATTTTTCTCTCATTTTACAAAACATTTGGTTTGCTGTTTTTGACTGTTTATGTTTTTACTGTTTTGAAATAAACAAAAAGTGAATATCAAAACTACATTTTTAACTAAAATAAAACTCACTTTTAAAGGTTTGAGGCTGAATCAAGCTTGAAAATCCTGCTATATCCTACATATTAAAATATCCAAAGTAGTTAGTATATGAGTTTTTGTAACTAAGATATCATGGTCAGTTGTATCAAACACTGCATTTAGGTCTCACAAGAACAGAGATTTTATTTTCATCAGACATTAGTCTGAGGTTGGTGATTATCTGAGTAAGAGCGGTCTCAGTGCTGTGGTATGTTATAAATCCTGATTGAAATTCCTCCAGGATATTATTCTCTTTAAGAAAGGATTTCTCTTTTCTAGTGTCTTACAGATGAATGGAGATTTGGATATCAGCCTATAGCTAGTTAGTGCATTACCATCTGGGTTGGGTTTCTTTAGCAAGGGTTTCACAACAGCTGTTTGGAAGGCGTCTGGGACAATGCCTGTTTAAAGAGTATTTATTATCTTTGGGAAGCCAGTGGAAGCACTTCTGAACACCTGCTTTAAAAAAGGCTGTAGGTACAGGATCGATACATGAGGTGGAGGAATTACACTCAGTGATAGACTTTCAAAAGTCAGTTAATGTAATAGAGCTGAATTTTCCCATGGTTACATCATTTTCACAGGGTTGGCAGAGGTCGCCAGTGTTTACATCAGCAGCAACCCTGGATCTAAGTTATTCTGTTGTTGAAGAACAATTCAAGTTGTTCGAAGTTTGATGTTGAAACATGTTAAAAACACCTGCTAGATGAAACTGTAGAACTGTAGTGGGGACAGGTGGAGGCAGGGTGGAGTAGCTGGTCAATAGTGGAGAACACTTTTTTTTAGACTTTCCAGCATTTTCTATAATAATCTTGGAAAAGTAAACCATTTTCTTCCAGCTGCTCAACAGATTCTCTTAATCTCATTAACAGTGCAGTTGTTAAACCATGGGGAGATTCTGTCAGTGCACCTCGTTTTACTCTTGAGCAACAACATTTGAAGCAGATGTCAAGGTATTGTTAAATTTTTCAACCATGCCATTTAAAGAGCAGTCATAGCTGGGCGACTCAAATGAACTCTGACATTACAGAACTTTGCTTCAGCCTTGCCATCCAGGAATGGATTGAACCAAAAAGTTTTTTTCGGAAAACACAAAGAGATGATCAGAAATATATTATTCTAATACTGAAACATTATCAGTGTTTAACCCAGTTGTTATTACCAAGTCCAGAATGTTCCATTGTTGATGAATGGCTTCATTTACATGGGGGGTAAGTTCCAAGGTTCACAATAAATCCCCAGGTTCCACAGCTCTGCACTCATTCTTTTTGTTCATAAAAATATTAAAGTCAGTTGGTTGCAATGAGGCCTGAAATAAATACATGTTGATTGATTGATAGACAATCACTCAGTTTCTCCAGAAGCACCATGTATGTGAATCCACATTCTCCAAAAATGTAAATTTGCAAAGAACTGTGCGTAACTAAATTTATAATCTTTATTTAAAAAATCAGCAGCAATTTGATTCCTCTTCAGTCAGACTTTTTAAAGAGAAAAAAAATAATCTCATAATTCTAATTCTGACAATACAGTATATTTGATGAATTATGTGAAGAGCAAAATCAGCTACACTATTGATAAGTCAAATCACCAAAGTACATATTCCTGACTTGATTTGTCTAACCCAAACTGGCACCCCTTGTGAGGTGTCAGTTTGCGTCAGGATGGCATTTCTTTGCCAGTGACCATTTTAGTCTTTTAATGTACATATGGGCATGTGAGTATTGTTTCAAGATAGACTTCCTTATGCTGATCAAGCAGTGCCTCAGGGATCTGTCCTGCATGCCATCTCTCATTCCCATTTCCTGTCACTTCTCTACTGTTACCTGTCAAAATAAAAGCAGTAAGAACTAGCACAAATCTATATTTATATTTAATATTATAATTTCAATTTTGGTGTTGCAACAACTATGGCAACAGCTCAGAAACAAGAAAATACATTAAAGATACTTACAAATATGCAGTCGATAATTTTCAAGATTCATGTTGTCCTGTTTGTCAAATCTTACTATCAGCTCATTAATGCTACTTATTTCTTGTATATTTACTTACAAAACAGAGTTCCACCTACATCTGGAATGTCTCTATTTTTTCATTGTGTTTTTTCTTTCTTTCACTGTTTTAAATGTGTGACTTTAATACTCAGAGTTCAGTTGTGAGTCCTCTCTGAACCAGGTGACAGCAGGGACCTGCGATTATCCAGCTGACTTTAGACCATTCACTTTAATACCTCTGCTCACAGACACTTGTGTTGATGGAAGAGAAAAGTGCTTGTCCCAAAAGGATGATCCCTGATTGGCCTCAGAATCAATTAAGGGCAAATATTAGGAGTGGCACAATTTGTGCCCATTGCAACAAAAGGGCAAAGTGTTCGGAGGCTGCCCTGGAGACTAATAATATTCAAACAGGATCTCTTCTGTCTGAATGACTCAGGACATGGTGTGCTTGCCCTGCACTTGCTGGGTCGCTACACCCCCCCACCCCCACCCCCTCTTCATCGGCTTGCTTCCATCTAATGCTGTCATTTATAGCCTCTAAGATGGGCTGTCTCCTGACTGCTTATACTCCACATCTAGACACAGTCAACATATGCAACATTAAGCTTTTGAGGAGGAAATGTCCTCTTCTACTTGTTTCTGTTTAAGCAGGTTTGGTGGAGGACCTTTCATAACATCTGTCATATATTAAAAAAAAAGTACAGCTTGAGACACAAACTCAGAATGAAGATCCCACACAAAGATGCAGCTCTTCGTGTTCAGGTTTGAATCGAGCGGTCAAGGTGACAGCGAGGGGCCGGGTGAGGAGCGGATTCGCAGAGGTGTGGAGTGTGTGTGGATGCCACAGTGATCCACTAGACTGACGTCTCTCCGGTAGCGCAGACCGCAGCCCGGTTATTCCACAGACTCGAGTGCAGCCGAGCAGTCGACAGTCTCTCCTGCAGAGACACGCACAGAGGGGGAATAAAACAAGAAGTTCATCAACGACAGGCTGTAGTTTTGCAGCATGTTCCACCTTCGGCAAGCTCCGTTTCAACACACTCGCCCAGTTTGATTTTGCTGGTGTGCAGGTGATTGTTATTTTGGACAGATTCGTCTTTTTTCCCCTCCTTCGTCTGCTGATGTGAAAAAACCAACCCCTCTTATATTGGAATGATGTGGACCTCTCATGATACTGTTGGATTTGTTTTCTTAGCCGGATTCTGTGTGCAATTTGGATTCTCCTTTGAAGGTAAGATTTTTTTTTTCCTCCCCTTCCACAGTGTGTGTGAGTGTGGTCGTGTCGCGTTCGCTGCCCTGCATGGTGGAGGCTGCTCGGGGAGAAAGTGTTAAAAGTGCGCAGGCTTCTTTCTGCAAAGGCAGAGGAGGCTGTGTGGAAAACAGGAGAGGCTCGAAGTTTAAATGCACAGTGATGAAGGCAGGAAGAGAAAAGCCAGCACGGGATGGACAATGAGGCAAAAAATGCAACTGGTGATTGTTTGAAATCGAGTCGTTTCATATGGAGGATGCTTCAGTGGTTTCGTTTCGTGCCTCTCGTTTTCTCTAACGCCACACAGATCGGACGAGCTGTTACAGGAGCAGAAGTTGTTTGTGAAAAGGCTTCAGAGCGAGCGAGCAGCCGCGGATTTCAGCACCGTGGACAGCCGCATGCAGCAGCTGTCCACGGTGCTGAAAGCGCCGCTCCACGCTCCGTGTGACCGAGGCTCCGCTTCTCCACCTGCCTCCCCGCTCCTCGTCCTCCTCACAGCTGCATCCCCACAGCACAGCACCGAGCTATAAATAGTCTGAAGTCGAGCTTTTCTTACGCAGAATTGAATTGATCAGGTTATGAAAGTTTGCATGCAGGGATCTCCTCAATCTGTCTCCTCCTGTAGCCTGGATTCTCTTCTCCTCCCTTCAAGCCAAACTCATTTATTATTGCTTGTGCTTTCCTCTGTTTGCCCTCATTCTGCTAGTTTATTCAGTCTTTAATTGCGGCCACAGAATGACACAAAAACTCATAAGAAGATGAAAACGCTCGTGTTGAAATATGTGAATAATGTAGCTGCTGTGAGCGTGTGTTATGTAAATTTCCAGATGAAGACGCGTCAGGATGTGTGACGGGAGGGGGGGTGGGGGAGAGCCCCCTCCGTCTCCTTCAATTAAAACAAGAACGCACCTTTATCAAGCGCTTTCAATAACCCAGCTGCCGTGAACGCGTCCCCGCCCGCCGCCACAAGCGCACCATTTACGGGACGCGTTCACGGGCATGTTCTTTGGCGTCGCACAACCTTCCCCCCAACAATCATATCAACCCCCCTCCTTCCTTCCTCCCCTCTCTCATCCGCAGGTCGCTTCACGGATCTGCCCTCCAACATGACGGTTAAAGAGGGACAAAACATAGAAATGGCGTGCGCCTTCCAGAGCGGAACCGCGTCCGTGTATCTGGAGATCCAGTGGTGGTTCGTGAAAGCGCCGGAACCCGGGGACAGCGAGGAGGACGTCGATGCTGAAGAGGTACAAAGGACCCCTTTTTTCCTTTCTCCCCCCCCCCCCTAATCAGGAGCCGTGCACAGTTATGTTTGAAGCACACCCACTCATAAAGGGAATAAGGGCATCCAACAAGTATCCGCGCTATTACGCGCAAGCGTCCTGTGTCACCAGCGTCGTGCTCGTGCAGCAGCCCTGGAGACAATGTCAGGCACTCAACTTTTTACTGACCCATTTTCCTACAAGGGACAACCTGTTATGACCTTCAAACATGTCCAGCTGCTGCCTTGAAGTGATCCAAAACTTCATGTCCAGTCAGTGAAACTTCTCCATCTTGAACTAGACCTTATGTGACACACACACACACACACACACACACACACACACACACACACACACAGGCAGAGCCATTTTAATTCAATTCTTCCTAACACGTGGAGTTTTTGCTTCAGTGTCCCTTCTTTCCCTCAAACTGAATCCATCCACGCACTGAGAAGCATCCAGAAAAAAAAAAAAAAACATTAATCAAGGAGTACTGTGAAAAAAAGCTCCTTCTGGATATTAATTACATAATAAATGAAGTAAATGAGCCTGACTATTCATGAATGGATAAAAAGTGGCTGAATCAATACAGCCAAAGCATATCCTTGTATATTGCCTAATTAAACAGTGCATTGGAAGTGCTTTGGCATTTTATTATGTGTTGCTGTTGCATTACTTCTGGCTATGACAGCTTCGCTCGCCCCAAATAATTATTGGCTGCTTAGTGGATGAGAGCGTGGAAATGTGTTTACCGTATTGAAATGGATGGAAAATGACTTGCTTACACATTGTATGGCAGGTAGCTGCTTGTCAAGATTTGGAAGGATTGGTGTATTGTCATGACAGACATCAAACGGTGCTCCTTCTATTTCTGTGACAAAGAGGAAGAGATATGTGTGTGTGTGTGTGTGTGTGTGTGTGTGTGTGTGTGTGTGCGACAGGGGGTGGTTGGATATCCATGTGGCTTTAATTATTGTTCCATTGTTGCTGGGCTCTCATAGTGGCGTCGGCCAGGCTTTGATGTGGGTTTGATCCCACGTGACTCTTGGATGTTGGGCTGAAGTGGCCTATTGATGCAGACATCACATTGTTACCCACATTTCTTATCAGGGAAGGCTTTTTGAAATGAAAGCCGCTGTGTGTGTGTGTGTGTGTGTGTGTGTGTGTGTGTGTGTGTGTCCTGCAGTGTTGCAGTTTGAATGGGAACACAGTCAAGACTGTGTGAGAGATGCTGCTTGGGAAGCAGCTGGTCTCCTGGAAATTTAGAGGAAATGAGCGCAATGTCTTAGAATGCAAATACGTATGCAAATATAAGCTGCACGCACGAAAAGTACGAGTCGTTGGATCTTTGGAATGATGACATGAGAAGAGGGACATGGAGAAAACAGACAGCAGTTTCACATATAGTGCAGCAGAATGAGAGTAAGTGCCGGGTGGATGGGTGGGTGGATGCTTTATCTTTAACTCTCAACAAGCCTGGATCAACTTTACAAATGAGTATTCTACTGCGAGACATTTCTTTTTGAACACTTTATTTAAAGCTTTTCAGATGTATCACAAAGAAAAAAAACATGAAAACATAAAAACCCTGACATCAATCCATACTGAGCTTTAGACACATCTAAAAAAAAGAGAAAAAGTAACATAAAAAGAGAAGCTGCATAAGTTATCAAATTACATCAGATTTTTTTTTTCTTGCACGAGGATCCATCTTCTTGCCTGTGTCTTCACCGCACCTGATATAACAGAGTTCGTGGCTAACCAGTAATCTGACTGACCATGTAGACAGTGGAAAATCTGCTATGCACCACATTAATGCTAAACACGCTGTTCAATCCTTCTCATGAAACAAGCCTTAATGAACCCTCATCCAGGTCTTTTGAAGTGTGCCCAGGCCAAATCATGGCTGATCTTGTCCAGTAGGCTACATACTTCAGTCAGCCACCATTTAAATTATGGTAAGGAGCAGTCTTTATTTCAAAGCATTGAGCTTAGTTACAACCTTTAAAACGTTACAGTCTCAATCATTTTGACAACTAACCTCAGCTTGTACCGTCTGGACCTGCACTGAATCCCATGTCATATATGTTTAAATGACACTAGAACTCCAACTTTTGTCGTGAGGGACAAGCTCAAAGCTGGTGATGCAGGAAAAAGACCTGCACCTAACAAATGAAGGAGACACTGACGGTAGTTTTATCTGATTATACTGTCGTCGGTGAATCGCTTTGTATTAAATGAACTGATGTCCTGAATTTACAGACTGACTATGCTGCTCCACATTAGTCCAAATATCCTGGAGATTAATAACCCAAGATCCCCCCCCCCCCCCCCCCTTCTTCCAAGCCTCTATGAGATATTGTGCAGATAGAGGGGTTTTATCTGAAAGCAGATCTACAGACCTGAATATGAGGCTCTCCGTGTCACATGAAAAGCTGCTCATTAGGTTTATACTGTACATTTCAAAATTGTAGTGATTCATAATTTTAGGTAACATAAAGAGAGGGAGGGTCTTAATCTAAATGAGGTGAAGATATTATTAATGTATGATAAATCGTCCACCATAATAAGATGGCATTGAACCTTATCATATTTTAACTCCCTTGAGGCGTTTAAGGATTGGAAATTCACCTTACTCCATTTTGACAGTATCACATATATATTCTGTTAAACAGCGGTGCATCAACATTTAGGTGGAATGGATTTTTAAAAAATTGAAAATATGGACACACTATATTCATATACACGCTCATACAAATACACACAGTCAGTGTTTTTGTTTATTTGTTTGTTTGTTTGTTTTTCACTAATAATCCATTCGATTATTTAATAGCTTTAACCAGAATTAAACTTCCTGAGCTCGGCGCCTTGTATCACATCTGTTGCTTCATCTTTCATAACAATGCTTGTCTGTATTGCCCCTGTTAGATTAAAAATACATAAATTAATGACTGCACTATTTCATCAAATTAAGACAATCTAGATGTCTTCTGCATTTACACTGTTCCTCCCAGTTCCTACACATCTGGCTATGAAGACATTGAGATCAACCTGTTTATTTATTTATAACATTAGGAAACATTAATCAAATGTTCTGTAAAGTGTCTGAAAGCTGTATGTAAATGTGATTACTTCCCTAACAGCATTTGCAGAATCACATCAAAAAATGAAACATATTTCTGCTCTCACACAGCTCGGGTTAAAGTTTGATTTGGTTTAAGCACAAGAACTAGTTAGGGGTTGTGTAATGATCATGATTGCCTTCTGTGCCAGAATAAAACAGGATGCAAACACACTGCAGTTGTTAGGTAGCGTATAGGGGAAATAGGACTATTTTCAGCAGCGGATGAATCCACATTTGCTGCAGCTGGAGTGGGGTTGAGAATTTTAAGAATTCGTTTAGATGACAAGATCGAACAGTTAGCTGCATGTAGGTGTTTACATGATGAAGAACATAAGAAAATAGGACGTTTACTTTATGATGTTTTCATAAAATCTCATTTGTATTGGAAGAAAAAAAATGTTCATCATGTTCATGGTGCAGTGTTTGAGATGCTATGAGGCTGCACTGGACGTGGATTAGAGGCAGAGAGAAAAGAAACAAACATGTCAATAGAGAAAGCTGCTGTTTGGCTCCAGCTTCCACAAGTGCTAAATGATTCTCCTCTCCGATTATAAATGACACGCTGCCAGTTCATAATTATGCACAAACACAGACAGACAGAAACAAAATATTCACACCTCCATGACAAAGAGGATTCACGCCGCTGACGGGATTCGCTACACTTGTGATGTTGTTGATTCAAGTCAAAGAGTAAAGATACACAGAGAGGAGGAGAGTGACGGCTGTGAGCTAAACATCCGCTGTTACACAACACGAGCAGATTGTTGTGGGTCATCAGTCTATATGGCGTTTTGGCTGCAGTTTGGAACGACACACGGAGGCAGTGCAGGGCGTGATTACACATGCTTATGAAGTGTTTAATATTCTGTTACATGCTCTGGGAATGAGACTCAGGTTCAGCTATGCACTTAAATGTGTCACACAACCATTGTTCAATTACTCTGGTTTCATAATATCTGTTGTTTTGGGCTGTTTTGCATTCATCCGGCTTGTTTCTGGTTTCCTTCTATAGTCCATTAGTCAAGTCATCTCACTTATACACCAGTGGTTTCCAACCTTTTTACGTTTGTTACCTCTTAAAGTGAAACAGGCCTGTCTCCTAGAAATGACTCGTATCCTAATAAGTTTCACCAAATATGTTTTGGAGGAAATTCTGCCTGCAAATATGTTCATTGTTCACTGTTTTTCAGTGAAGGAAAAGCTATATTCATGAAGTACTGGGGAGGTGGCTGGATGGATATCGAGTATACAAAAGTCTTGGCTTTGACATGAGAGATCAGGGTTCATATCCAGAGTCCAGAGTCAGGCGAGGTTTAGGCAACACAAACTTTGGTTGAGGTCAGGAGAAGATCAGGATTTTGATGAAATATTTATACAGTGGACACAAGATATTGTTGATTTTCTCGCTAACCTGACCAAGTGCTGTGTGTGCCTACACTGTATATAACCATAAAACATTAACTATGCTTTAGTTGCTGAAAGTGCAGTTTGTAGGAAAACAAATCAAATACAATACGTTGTCAGTGAACATTTTCCAACTTTGCAGAATGGATCAGAATGAATTGTATAATGAATGTATTTGTTCATGCAAAGCCCACATGAAACTTTTTTTTCTCCATTCAGTGTAATTGATGTCTTAATCATAAGAAAGCTTCATAGAAATACACTGCTTCAAGAACAATGTGACTTGTGTGTTTAGTAGCAAATTTAAGTGTTGCTGTCTGAACTGGCTCGCAGGTTGTGTTTCATGTAAGTATTTTATTCATTGTGATGTAAAAAATAATGGCAAAGTCACTTAGTGAGATTCAGTTTCATTCAGTTCAGTTCAATTATGTATATACATACACTTTTCACTCTTCAAATAGAGTAGGTCTAGACCATGCTCTTTATAATATCATTTATATTTACATATATATATATATATATATATATATATATGTATGATAATTTATAATATCACAGAAATCCAACTGTCCCCATTAACATGCACAAATCTCAAACTGGNTTTATAATATCACAGAAATCCAACTGTCCCCATTAACATGCACAAATCTCAAACTGGACTCCTGTGCAACTTTTACATACCAATAATAATAATAATAATAATAATAGCAACATGGAAGTAGTAGTAGTGGGTGGGTTTCAATCACAGATCCAGACTGTACAGCTCCAGAGGCAGACGTACCTGCAGGAAGCAACAGGAGCAGACAGGAGAGAAAGGAGAGAGCACAGAACTACAGGAGAGAGAGGATGGGGAGGGAGAGGAGCTCAGTGCATCATGGGAAGTCCCTCGATGGTCCTATTGCAGCATAAGGGATGGCACAGGGCTCACCTGGACCAACTATAACTTTTAAAATACAGGAAATTCTTAAGCCTGCTCTTAAATGCAGAAAGTGTGTCTGCCTCCTGAACCCAAACTGGGATCTGGTTCCACAGCTGGGGAACTTAATAGCTGAAGGCTCTGGCTCCCATTCTACTTTTGAAGACTCTCGGAACTATAAATAACTCACAAATAAATTCTGGGAGCACAGCGTTCTAGTGGGGTAATAGGCTACTATGACCTATTTAAGATATGATGGTGCCTGACCATTAAGTAGGTGAGGAGGAGGATTTTAAATTCTATTCTGGATTTCAAGGGAACCAGTGCAGAGAAGCTGTCCTTCCCTCTTCTCCTCAAGACATAAGATCAATATAAACTTAAATCTATAAATGAATTGAAGGGCCATACAAAATGATACAGTTGCTTCTGTCTTACTGGTTATCATTTGTCTCATGTGTTAGATTTTCTGTCAAACTATCATGTAGGTGGAATACTGTTTACCAGCAGACCTGAAGACCAGATATTGTAAATCAGTCAGTGCTGGACATTGTGCAACACTGTACATCCAGATCAACACCATCTATTCAGCAGATCCTCAGGCCTGTCTGACAGGCTCATACCAATCACGTCTGTAGTTATTCTTGTGATGTTACATATGACTCAGAAAACACCGTGCAGGTAATAAATTCACCAACTCTAAACAAGTGTACTCTGAGGCTATGAGTTGCTTTGCTGCTTCGCTCGCCATCATAGAATCAGAAAGCATAGGAAGAACAGAGCACAGCCTTCTGGGTAATGGTATTAGCTGAAGGCTATGTCACACATGGTGGACAAAGAGTCTCATTTCCATGTATTTCAATTTAAAAATGCATTAGTGAATTCCCCTTTTGGTTTCAAACCCTAAATCCCTCTTATTCTGAAGAGGTGGATTCGATTCTTCTCGGGGTTTGATCTCTCTTTTTTATCCAGCTAATCCGGCCGCCATTGTTTGCCATAAGATCAATTTATTGAGTAAATCTTTACAACCCTGTCCACTGGTAATTCTATTTGGTGTGGGATTATGTTTGGATATAAAGAAAATAAAAAAAAGGAGCAAAGCTGTGAAGGTAACTCTTCTGATCCTTTCAGCCAGTCCTCGGTGAGTTTGCAGTATTTATATTCCTACCTCGGTTGAGAATAAATACATGAAAAATAAAAACAGCTTAGTATCAATTTAAGGCTCTCTGTGACGGGAAAAAAAAAAGTTGCATATCTGGAATATCAGAAAAAGCTACACCTTGACAGGATGAGTTTGGAAGCTAGATCAAGCGTCGGCACAAAGAATGAGAAGATGCTGTAGACTTGACGCAGATGTGTGCTGTTTAAAAATTCATACTGCATTTCATTCCTCAAATACCGCCCGGAGTGCTCGAATGACGAGACGGCTGCTGGATTCAAACCTGGATTTGATCTGACCTGGGATATGTTAAAAGGCGGCGTGATGTGTCTGCAAAAGTGAGATGAATTAAAAAAAAGGTAAGTGGACATGATGCGAGGCCGCGCCCGGCCGGACCCGGCAGCCGAGGCAGGGATCAGCCGAGGCCCGCGGTCAGAATACAAATGCCCGTTACATAAAACATCCACCGGCGCACTTTGACCAAAATGCACTCAAGCCACGGCGAGCTTTACCTCTCTTAACAAGCAAGTTTATAAATCCAGTGGGTGGAACAGCACGGAAGCATAAAATCCATCGGCCACTGTACTCTCTGAGTGACCTTACTGTCTGCCCCCCCCGCCCCTCCATCACCGCTTGACTGCAGCTCGTGAGCCTCCTCCAACACTCTGGCTGAGATAACTGCACCGGGAGTCAATATGATGCGCCAGGCGTCGTCCCGGTAACTGCTCTCATCAGCCCCGACGCCTGCCTATGCACACACACGTCTGTAATGATTGTAATGGTTTCCAGATGGTTTGCGGTGAATATGAGTTCTTCACAGGAGGTTGCTGTTTGTGTGTGAGCATGTACCGACACATGAAAGAGCCTGCTGCTTTCATTTTCCACTAGTGGACTGTGGACCGCTCGCTGTCAGGCTCCACTACTGTCATCAGTCATGGAAGGAGGGCTTCCTTTGAAATCACTAAAAGCTGCTGCATCACTGCATTGTGCTGCTGGAACACTGGCCGTGGTGTTGTGCTTCACTAATATCACATATCCATTTCTGCCAAAGGAAAAAAAAAACATTTAATTTTCATACTCTAAAATAAGATAAATGCAAGTGAATACACAACTGATACAATGTGATGATAAATGGAACTGTCTGGCAGTGTAGATGAAGGGATAGACTTCTGTTATTCTTCTGTCTTGATGCCATCAATTTGCATGAAAAGACACAGATTGCTGGTTTCAGCCTCAGGCCGATTGGTTCATATTGAAGACAGAAATATGTATCATCAAATTGAAATAACAGTCTTTAAATATCATGTCAAAGTAATGTCTAAATGATTTTTTTTTTAAGAGCAGAAAAATGGCTTGAAATGGTAGATTAATCAGAAATGTTCTTTTCACTTCCAAAACTCTGAGTAGATATTCATGTTTGATTAGTGGCTGACAAGGCCATGGTGAGATAAGCTTGTGCTGGAACCTGGTTTACAAACTAAGGACAACATTTTATCAGAAAATAACAAGAGTAACACTGTCCAAAAACTGATCCTAACCCTTAAAAGCCTTATGGTTAAAGCCTTAACCATGAAATAATTAACAGAAAATTCCAATTCTTTGAAACTGGAGCCTTTAATTGTCCTTCTGAACAAACAAACAAACAAACATTTCAAATATTAATTTCCATATCTGAGTTTCAATTTTTATCATATTTGAAACATCATCATCATTTGAGACGCGAAGTTTCATTTAATTTCATTCAACAGAACCATATTAAAACAAAAATCTGTAACAAATTGGTTCCAAACATGAAGATCTGTAACGCATTATAAAATTTATAATGCGTTATAATGACATTATAGCACTGTATAACTATAATTATAAACAAAAAAAAAGACTTTATAAGCCATTATAAAATGCTCTATAATGTGTTATGCTCATTGTTATAAAGCCTTATGACGATTTATGAGTGTTTATAATGATAGTTATACACGTTTATAAGCATATCATAAATATACGTATAATGCATTATCTATGTGGGAATTGTCAGTGAGTTGCCAACAGTTATAATGTATTATAATACCTGACCTAAGTGATGATAAAATGCTTTATAGTGTGTTATGATTATTGCTATAAAGCATTATGGTCATTTATGAGTGTGTATAACTATAGTTATACAGTGCTATAATGTCATTATAATGCATTATAGAGATAGGGGTCAAATAAAGTGTTACCAGATATTTTTATTTTTATTGCACTATTTATTATTATTATTACTCTGTATAAACTACTATCTGCTATCATGCATTAATGAGAAATCCACCAACAGAACTGGCAGGTGGAAGAGGAACACTTTTGTTTTGGCTCATTTTGTGATTCACAACCTTTTTATTTTGCACACTGATGATGTAGGAGCCTCCAAAACTCATGGATCATATATGATACGTTCAGTAATATAGGGCTAACTGATGTCAAGTTTTTAACGTATTTGAAGTATTGCACCTCTGGCCTGTTAAATGAGACAATGCAAATTTTATTTATTATTTATTTATTTATTTATTTTTTTGTGTGAAATCATTTTATTACATGGTGAAGAAGCTCTCTATCTATCTAAATGAGGAAGTGAAAGCATCATGGTTAAAGCCCGGACTCAGTGTTGTTATGAAACCAAAGTAACATAAAATTCAGTACTACACAAAAAAATGAATTTAATCTACTTTAATTTAAAAAAAAAAAAAAAAAGCTCAGTAATTTATGAAAGCAGCTGGCCACTGTCGTTTTTAGGACGTTACTCAAACAGGACAGAGTAGTTCCTTTGTTAGGGACGATTTTCAGGGCCAATTTATCCACATTTTGTTCTCCAGCGAGTATTTGGAGCAGCAGGACAGCGTATGTGGGATTGAGTCAAAATAAACTACAGTGTGTGTTCATGGTAATGAAAGAACATGTCACCCTGTGCAACAATGTGGCTCATTGATGTGCTTTTAGTGTTTTAACAGCAGTGGAGCTCTACAGCTCAGAGGAAGAAGACACACACACACACACACACACACACAATAGTTGTTAGAAGATATATTCATTGTTAGTTTGGGCTTTTTGTGGGCAATAAAAGACAAAAGAAAAGAAAAAAAAACACATAGAAAGAATATAGCCAGACTCATGTTGTGTGCAATAATTCGACTGTTAAAAAGCACATTATGGTGACTTGTGAACAATGGACAAAGACAACAGTGGAGAAAGGTTATGTCAGAGTTTTCTAGTTCGAGGGCATTTATCCGTACATGATGTCAATGGAACATGATTGACTGCTCTGGTTTCAGAGTGAATGACAGACAGGGCTCTGTCAGCCGACCCTGCAATGCTATACGTCTCCATATTGATAAATCTGATTCAGATGTCCGTCTGCTTTTTTCTTCTTTCAAAATCAAAGCACTGGAATGACTCATTGGAACAACACAAAATGTATTTTGAAATTTGAAGGTCACAGAGAAGATTTTTATTATTATTATTTGTGTTTGGATTTGCACATTTTTAAAATTTGATCTGGCTTTTATGGTATCATGACTCCTCCAGTGATGCTCTCTTTGGTTTGTAGCCAGGCCTGATCTCACATGAAGCTGTGATTTTCAGTGCTGTTAAATAGGTTAAACCAGTAAAACATATTTAAATAAGGTTAAATGATGAGGCTGCTATTTGCCTTTTTTCTATTCCAGCAAACCAAACCAAAGCTCAAACTTTAAATGGCTCTGTTATTGGATCCAGGGCAGCTTCAGCTTCCTGTGCAGTACAGGACTGAGACGGTGAAGGGAGGGACGAAGGGACCGGCAGATGGAAAAAACATATGGGAGGTGTGATGCAATAAGGATACAGGAATGCCTCCAGGGAAATATCTGGAAGAGATTCATACATGCATGCAAACCCAATCCTCATTTACCGTCCCACACGTATATACACAGCTCTGTGTACTGGCCAGACTGTATGACATGAACACACACTCACCGAGCAGGGACTTGATGCTTCGTTGAAACAAACTGCTTATTCATGATAACGGAAGGAGAGCTAACCATAGTTAGTTACCTGAGTGACTCATTTCATTTCACAACACTATACTCTGAAGCCCCTGAGGTCTTTATGCCGAGAACAGAGATAGGAATTATCAGACCATATGATTGTAGTGTACTTGTGTTTCAGGAGTAAGCACTGTCTCTCTAGTTATTTTCATTTATTCCAATTTATTTCCACACTCAAATCTGAAATAGACTATATGGTTTAACTGGCATAGCTCTGCTCTGTACAGCATTCAGCTCCCTTTGATTAGCCTCCAGACAGTAACTGGACTGTGACTGTGAGCTCAACATACATCTCCTCTCTGGTCCAAAAGGATGCCTCACACTGTAATCATATCATGTTACTTATCCGGCTGCCAAGATTGAATCTCCCTTTAAGCCAACCTTACTAAAATAAATTCAGTCGTAAACATTTATTAAATTTTTTTTTTTGTTGTTGTTGTGATGAACTTAAGAATTAAACATGTCGTGATCCAGCAGCAATGTGCAGACGCATTCTGAACACACAAACTAAATAACATACATGTGATTCTGTTCTCATGTGATTCTGGGTTGTATCATATTCAGTAAGTCAGTAAAACAATTATAGCACTTTTCCCAGCAAGGATTACATAATTAGAGAAATATGATCAAAATACAAACACTAATTGTTAAAGAGATTAGAACAAATCAGGTAATTATATATGTGGAAATGTGTATGTGTGTGGCAGTGTATTCTCTCCTCTTTTTTTTTGTCTGTCTTGTAAAGCACTTTGAAATTGCTCATTTTACTAAGTGCTTAATAAATGATTTTGCACAACATGAGACTGCTGCCTATAACCCTCTTTTCAATATTCCAATTACACTAAAGATTAGGATTTTCCACAAAACCTGGTGTTTGTGGTCAAAGCTAAGAGCCAGTCACCTCTTTGATCAGGTGACAGCACGGTTTCCCATCATGCCCTGGGTGTGTCAGAGCAAGTCAGGATCAAGCTGGACACACATCTGCCTTACATGCGTTGTGTGGCGATGGGTTGTGGTCGATTCTGCTGGCTCGCCTCAAAAAGCCTATTAAGACAACTGTGTTAAATGGAACGAAAGGATGAAAAACAGAATCCAGTAAGGTCTAATTAGACGTGCTGGTTCTTCAAAGTGTTTCAAACTAGAGTTCGGGCTAATGGGATTGAACTTGTGTGACTTTGTGTAATAGGCTGACTCATCAACATGGAATCTCGGAGAAGAATTCCAGTGGATTCAGTGAACCAGCATTGTCATAAAGAGGAACACAATGATGGACTTAAGCCTGGCTAGAAGCTAAGCCTGAAAACTAGCCTGATTTAGGCCAGCCTAGACAAACTCCATGACTGTGAAAATCATGAAGAAATTTGAGTACAGTACAATATTTGTCTTGTGTGTGAGCTCACAGATTCAACTTTCAATCATTTGGAGGGTTTTTTTGGCCACTTGAGGGCAGTGTAAGAAATGTATCTAAAAGACATATGATCATCTTCTACAGTTGTTTTGGAGAATGTGTTTGCTAACAGTTGCCTATTAGCACATCCAGCGGGCGCAGCGCAACATTGGCATGTTAGCATTAGCATGTATTTGGAGTCAGGTTCCGATGAAGTCCAACATTCTCTCGTTTTAACTTTGTTTACGTCTCCACCAACTCCGAAGGAAAAAAAATCTGTAGCTGCTAAATGTGCCACTGTGTTTACAAGCCATTTGCTAGCTTTATCTGCTGTTTGGTGCGGTGTGTTTATCAAAGCTTTGATCTAAAGCAGTGACACTGTGGGCTGGAAAAAACTAAAACAAGGTAAAATGCCAAAACACTCAACCTTTCAAAGTACAAATGATGATTTGATCATTTGTCAATATAAAATTATTAATTGCTGCAGCTTTAATCAGACAAGTCTATGTAAATTATTGGGAACTCAAATTTGAGTCTGAGATCCATTTTTTTTTCTTCTTCTTTTTTAAAAACAATTTGTGTTTTTTAAGATATAATTTTTTTTTATGTTTTTCTCTTGGAAATGATCTGCCAGACATCACTTTTGAACATCAAATAGAAGAATTTCATGAGTGCCCAAAGCAACCAACGTGGACATTTATTTTGGCTAAAAATGTCAAGAACTTCAAACACACAAAGGCTCAACCTTTAAACCGCACATTGAAGGAACGGGTCACCATACACATCAATCAATTCTGGAAAATCATACAAAATTCTTAAGAGTGCACATCAGTCACTGCTGCTCTCACGTCTATATATTGACTGCTGCCAATATATTTACTTCCTTTCACAGCTTTTCGATAATCCTCCCTTTCGGTGCTTTAATCAGCGGCGGATAATGACCAGTGGTGGCAGAAGAAGGGCTTCTATGCATCACAGCAGGGCAGGAAATTAAACATGGATTAGGGAGATGGTATAGCCTGGCTGTTTGATAGCACAGGCAGATTAAAATACATGGTGTGGGTGTTGAGGTTGACTGTGACTTTAACGCCGTGGAAATCAGCTTATAGACACTGACTATTTTCTTCATATTGATCAGAATGCACAAGCTCCATTTTATGTCTCATATTACTCATAATGTCATGAGGATTACATTGGAAATAGGACCTGCTGCTGTGGCCTGATGTGGCGCTTGTATTCATTTAAAATATCACTGCTTCACTTTTACAGGGGGTGAGGATTTATCACACTCTCCACTTTACTGATGTGTGAGTCATGAATGTCTCTTTTTACTGACTCGTGAGTGACAAGTTGTCATCTCCACTAACTCATTGACTCGCCCATTCTACCTGCTAATAGCTAGAGCAAAGACTAGGTAAGACCATGTGTCACTCACACTGCTCTTATAGTAACTGTGTTTGTGGAAATGTATCACTTTAATTACTGTATTAACGTCACCCTGTCAGAAAAACATTGACACTTGTTTCAACTCAGTGTTCGCTCTCCTAGGCCAGGGCCCGCGCCCCCCCTGCCCCCCCTGCCCTGAACTCACGGTCTGACTCGAATCTGGCTGCACGAATCACTCACTGACTGAGTCCCATGCCTCAGCCATGCTGTCCATGAATTTTAATGTGTCCCTTATTAGCAGTCGACTACTATTCCATTCTAATTGATAAATCATGAAATCCAACAGTCTGCAAGATCTGATTTGCAGACTGTGTTGATCACCATCTACGGCTCTGACTGCTGTGCATGAATGAAAACATTAAAAGCATTTCATTGATCATCATCATCATCATCATCATCATCATCATCCTGCCCTGTCAGTTTCTTCACCTCACAATTGCTGTAGAGCTACAATCTGTTTTGGCCAGTCAGCCTAGTTTGTTACATGCACTATTTAATTTGTGTATGTGTGTATTTGTGTGTGTGTGAGAGAGATTTCAATAATTCTTCAGCCTTTGAGAACTCTTGCCATGTGTTGGTTCACTGGGTGCGAGTGACTGGATGACTTCATACTTGACTCGTCCGCTCGAGTTGACCAACTCTGAAACAGGTTGAGTGCTTGAGCCCCAGGAACAGCGCTGGGCTTTGAAGCCAATTTGATAGAGTGGTCGAGCACCTTCTTGTTCCAACCGTGGTCAAAAAAGGATTTTACCTGCACACACTCATGGGAAAAGGAACAGTTGTAAAATGGTGGATATTTTCACAAACCCCGCAAAATGACACGTTTTAAAATTGGATCCATTTGGTCCAATAACTTTTAGAAAGTCTAGACGAGACCTTTATGCCATTCAAGTTAGCAGAGGATTGAAAACTAAGTTGCACCAGAAGACTTTGTGATTCCAGTGACTTGAAAACCGAACTGTCTTTTGAGAGTGACTTATCCAAACTGGAGTCAGTAAAAAAGAGTCAAACCCCCACTTTGGCTCAGAAGCAATGCATGAACCTCCATCATATTCCTAAATAAAAACAAGTTTCAAAATACCTTTTCAACCTGTCAGAGATCTAAACGTCCTGAACACACACTCCTATTGGACAGCGATTCATTATCTCTGTGGCTTTATATTGGCTCTTCTTTTACACACGGGTGGAGGGTCCACTGTCACAGATACACGGCCCTAAACAGCAAAGTCACTTTATTGCTTTTGATGTCAGCCCTGGTAACCACTGCTGAGCTGATCCACCAGCAGACAAGAGGGGGGGGGGGCTGGATCTCATATCTGCCACTGCAGATAATTCAATCAATGGTTCCTTTGCTGTCACTGTTCTTCTTGACCCCTCTGTTACGCTGTCACCGAAAGGAAACTGAATCCATTTGGTGTCACAAAAGCAGTTGTCAGACTCAGAGAAGTACTTTTCAAATTGAATCAGAGGCTTCTCCGAATGCCTACAGAAGATGCCTTTGATGTCAGCTCTGTTAGAATACTGTTTTCCTTTGTTGGAAACATTGCCAAGTTGCAGCCCGTTGCTTGCTCTGACACTCGGGGCTCTGCTATCTGACACAGGGCTGTATTTTTGTGCTTCTTTTGCACCTTTGTTAATGGTGTTCTTCACTTGTACATAGATTCTTTTCTTGATTTTGACCTTTAATTTGAATGCCATTTCTGGGAAAAAGAAGACATGGGCAACATCAAGCTTGTTACAGGAAAGGTTTTTTTTCACTGACATACAATCAACTTCTTTTCCCAGAAATGTAATTATTTACATTATTTTATTCATCAAGCTCTTGCCAAGACCATACATACTGTAAGAATACAGTGTTTTAATGTTGGGTGCATCTGTGCCTCTCAGATGATTCAGTACATATCTCTATACATTAACGGCCTGGAACAAATTCACCATTCAAAGTTGCTTGGATACGATTCAATTCAGCTGTGATAACACATCGATTCAGCTTAGACTCGATAGGAATTTTACATTTTACATGTTCAGAAAGTGTAGGATATCACTCCTAATTTGAATTTAATTAGAACTAGAAATATCTTAACAGTACAGCATGTCAGCTATCTCATAGTACACATGGTCTGTGATATACTGGGCGATGTTTTAGATACTCCTCAAGGAGGTGGAACTTTCACTAAGGTGCTGAGCTGGTTTTTTCCCACCTTGGCTCAGGGGTCAGTGATATCTATCTAAACTTGATTTTTTTTTTAGTAATTAGTAAATACAATAACTGGTGGCTTCATCAAGGAGGAGGTCTGGGCTAGGCTTTGGTAGTACTACTGCAGAAAATAGTATTACTTGTCTTGGATGACATCTTCGTCTTATATGAGTCATCATGTTTGTGGTGCCACTGGCATATGTTATGGTGCTACTTTTTTTGTGAACTGTAAATGTCTTATATAAGTTTCAGCCTGTTTTAGGGTTGGGTCTAATTTTCTTCGGTATTAATATGTTTTCAGTAAAACATCACTTGGAGAAAGTCATAGGAAAGAAGAGATGGATCGTACTCAGACGGTTTAGAATATAACAATTGTCTTTCTGGCAGCCATATCAATTTTTTTATTTTTTTCATTTATTTTTTATTTTACCAAATATCACACAGTTTGAGTTTGGTTCGGTGTGTCTGCCTGGTGTATCTGCACAGCTGCATCTTTGACCGATCTCCCACTTCATGCCATTTGATGTTGTGTCAAAGATATCAAAAATACCTTCTGCTTTGTCTGCAGGAAAAAAAAAAAAAAATCACATACACATTTATACTTGACACGTTTTCTAAAGGATGTATCAGCAGTGAATCACATCAGACAGGGGGCGCTGCTGCAATAGTCTCAGTAGGTTCAAATCCTGAAGCACTTCTGGCCTCACCACACTTTATATGACTATCACTAACCACCATAACTTTGCCAGTCAAGCTGCTGTGTCAACTCTGAGCCATGCCAGATTTAGGAATGCCTGGTCTTGCTACCGACACAGAGACATGTTATCAACTCACAGCATACCTTTGCATAGCTCTCATGTTTTAATTTATGAATAAACAAGCTGTTTGGGAAAGGCCAAAACCACACTGAATGCATGGTCCTTTAGTTGGTATGTTCTCTAGGTTCCAGGTTTTCATTCCATTCATCCTGCATTTGGAAGGTTTTCTTTTCGACGTGCTGCTCGATCTTTATCGAATCATTTCCAACAGATCTTGCAGAGTCCTCATTAAGTGCATGATTAATCTTAGCTGCACATGTTGTAGCGCTGATGTCCCTAATTAATATATTAATGCCATTAACAAATACTTGCTCAGTTCCTGTATTTATAGTTATTAGAATTAGAATGTGGCGTTCCTGCTTGATTTTTGTGTTCCAGAAAAGGCAAGGAAGAAGACTGCAAGCTAGTCCAAAATGAATCAAAAGAATGCAGGTTTCAAAATATTCAGAATCACAGATTTGTGATTTGTTTGTCACTCCACAAGTACACAAGATCATATTGTCTGATGCTGCATTAGTGACACTTGATTCGTTCATGAAAACACAAATCTCTCTCTCTCTCTCTCTCTCTCCCTCCCTCACTCTGTCTCTCTCCCTCTCTCTCTCTCTCTCTCTCTCTCCCTCTCTGTCTGTCTCTCTCCGTTAACTCTCAGCAGCGTTACAAAGTGCACCTCGCCAGAATAAAATACTTGAAATACATGACAGTGAGATCACATAATTCTCATTCCACAGTTCCACCTCATTCATTATGATGGTACATGAGGTTGGGTCTGGTTAAATATAATTAAGTGAAGTGACACTGCACAATTACATTTGGGGTAATACTTAATTCAGAATTCCCTGCAATGTAGTTTTAAGCAGATATATGGCCAGTTTAAGTGTCTCTTAATGAGTAGTTTTTGTCAGCTTATAACTTCTTCTATAAGGAGGTATTTTATATAATTACAGCTGTGTTTTTACAACATTGTCATTCATCATCTGCTCATACCCCGGCTTCAAGTTATGGATCCTTCACATGTAGAGTTATAGTTTTTGACAAATGCATTACTAAACACTATAAAATGAGTGTTTATCTGCCTACAACTCCATTATAGTGTGTTCTAAACATTTATTAAATGCCTATATACTGCTTTGAATGCACAGAACCTGTGCATTATTTGTGCAGCCTTGTATTGTAAGACATAGTATTTTCAAATATTAGCTTTATTTGCCAGAGCATTAACATGTCCACTGCTACTGTCAGCCAATGCAACCCATCAAGAATAGATCAAATTAAGCAAAAGTTCTATGAGTTCTATATGTTCCACATGCTAGGACTTTTGTCCAAGATCTCGTGGGCTCACACAGTGTAAGTTGGAGGGCAGGACGGCTGTATTATTCGTATATAAGGAAGGCAATATTTCTTCAAGTTTTACTCAAGATCATAATGGTAGCAGGTTATTGCCAGAGGAAGAGTGGAGGATGATTTGTTTCAGCTTACAGGACTCATGGCCCATAATGCTTTCCCCGAGGAGCTTAGATCTGAAGTAGTGGACTTTTATTGGCTATCATGATGAATTCCTCTAATTGCCTCCAGTCCCCTTGTTCACCTATTTTCACTGAGGTATAGATAATTACATGCCCATTACCAGATTTTGAATATCTCCTGTATTGTTTCCTATTTAGTGGAAAGAATTATTTAACCATTTCCACTCATCCAATTTTTTTTTCTGTCAAAGGCCCAAAATGATACATCTGAAATGGAGTGGCTGCTGAGTCACAGTGAATGGGGGTGTAAGCCTTGGCGGAAGCTCACTGTTAAAGGTTTCTGGGTAGAGATTTTAAATCTTTGCCCAACCCAAACAAATGTCATAGTCTACATAATTATCTCTGGCCTTGTCTGGACGAGTTGGAGCCGCAGTGAAGCCACAGACAAAATATTCAGCAATGCTTGACTCAAATATGTGAGCACTCAGTATGAGTTATGCTTTTTTTTTTCTTCCACAAATATGTCTAGGTGACTCAATGGGACCTTTAGATATTCAGTGAAAAACAGTGCAAAAGCAAATGTTAGTGACAAGATAACGTCATTACAAATGGCAAACAGCAGCAGGCCTGAATTAACCCACTGGGGGAGCAGGGGCAAGAAATGAGCTGTCGGCTCCTATTGAGTGTCCAGTCACTTCTCTAGTCGCCTCCATGGGTGTAACTGAATACACATACATTATTCAGATATGACTAATGGACTCTGAACATGCTTTTTGGTGCTGGACTTTTGATTTTTAAAGTCATAACTCAAGTAACACGCATACTGCCAGAATCAGCAGAACTCTGCTTGACTTTCCTCCAGTTTGTTGGGGAAAAAAATATAATACAATCTTTAAAATTTTAGGTTTTGATTTAAACTTTTTCCTTCACTGGTGATGCAGATCTGTCCAAATGAAAAGAAAACAAACTGAAAATGAGTAACGAACAGCAACCCAAAATAAATTGGTGTAGATAGTTTTAAGCTTAACTGTTTCCTGCTCATTGATGACATGGAAGGCTTTTCTGACAAAGATGCAACGGCATGTGAACCTCACCAGTCTAACATTAAAAGATGGCTGGCACCCACAAAGAGATATTTGACTGGCATGCCTTGGAGTTACTGATGGATTCAAACTTTCAATTTTTGGTCATCATTCTTAATCTGGGTGACGTAGCAAACGAGTCTGGTGGATTGAATCCAACAAATTCGCGCTCCCAGTGTGTCAAAAACCGACACTTGGTCAGGGCCCTTTAGTGTCGGTTCTGACGCACAAGGTGCTTACCCGCTTGGAGACCTTGTGCGTCGGAAACCAACGCTAAAGGGCCCTGACCAAGCACCGGTTTTTGACACACTGGGAGTGAGACTGCACTCTCGAATGAGGATCACCATGCTGGTGACAGCGACACAACAGCCACAGAGGTGAGGGAGAGGGCGGTGTTGATACAGATGTGACATGTCCAGACAGATCATCTGTGAACTCTGGCAAAGAAGATACATTCAAGGATGAAATGAGGAAAAAAATACTTAAATGCCTAAAAAAATGTAAATTTCTCAGCTTTTTGTCTGAAAATTGTGTTGAAGAAAATGAGAAACATTCAAGTGAAGCTAGAATAAAATGAGGTGTTGTTTATAGAAGCAGAAGCTTTTTTTCATTCGTATGATTCATTGAATAAAAATAATTTTGGGGCTTTGATAGTGACTGAGCAAGGACTTGAACCCAAATGCACAACTCAGAGACAGGAGAAAGTTCAAATAAACAATTCTTTCAATGGCAAAGTATCAACAGAAAATCACTCTTTTGAGGCAAACATCAGTGGTGGTAAAAAGGCAAGACACAGTATCAAAATAAGATGAGACCAGACTAGGAGAAAAACCAACCAAAGTATCAAACAATACGGAACCTGATCAACAAAGAAAACAAGGACTGACGTAGGTTTCACTGACTTCACAAGACAAGACAATCAGATCAGAGGGAAACACAAGAGAAAGGGGCAAGTTACCTGAAACGAGAGGAGAGCTAGATGTCAAAATAAAACAGGAAGCCAAGAGACAACACAGACACAAGACAAAACTAAATATAACTTAACATAACTTCTTGGAAATGACACATAGATTAATGAGTTTAATAAAAGAATGCTAGCAGCAATTCAAAAATAATGCTCTGGCAGGGAAAGTGTTAATATTTGTTGTTCAGTCAAGGTAGGGTTAATTGTTAAGGCCAAATTGACAATAGAGATATAGCATTGTTTCATTTGTGCAACCTTTTTTTCTTTCAAATGCACTCTCCACTATTGGAACTGCCCATTCAGGTTCAGTAGCTTTGCATTACAGCACCAGTACCTTGTGTAGTGTACATGGTAATTCATTATTTATTTGCAGCAGCTAGAATGAAGACAAGTGTCTTTAGGAAATGTGCCACCACCCTCCACAGGATGGGACTTCAAGATTAGGTACTAATGCAATGCAATAATGCAGGTGTTGGTACAATATGCTTAATTGCTGGATTCAGTTTTACCAAACACATGTGGAATGAATTTAATTATCATAAACAGGTTGCCAGAGAAACTACAGCCCCCCCTGAAGGTGTGGGACCCAGTAACAGTAGTCACTGGAAGCTTTCATGTTGCTGTGGTACACTGGATCAATTCCAAATCCATCACAAACCCATTTCTGTTTTATATTCATACTGTGAAGAGCATGAATCTCACTTTTGGACTGACAGCAGATTTTGGTTTGTGCAACACGTGACGGCAGTAGAAACAAGGTTATGAAGGCTTGCAGCTTTAAAGAGGCCTGTTAATAATCAGACTCTATAGCGTCACCAGAATCTTTTTAAAAACACCTCAGTCAGAATGAGGTGAGCAGTTCTGCATGACCTTTCATTGTATTTCAAAGGGCAGGCTTAAACATTTCATAATCCTGCAAAAGTATGTTTGTCAGCTCTACGTGCTCATACATGTGATGACTAGTATTTAGTATTTATTTATAGTCATTTCTAGGAGATAAGTTATGACATGTTACTTTCTCCAAACTGATAACAGCAAAGTACACAAAACTTTAAACACAAAATCATACAGTGGCAAGCAGTCAACACAGCTCTGTATGTGTGAATGTTTCGCTCCCAGTGAAATACTAAATTTAGCCTTGTATTGACAGCACGGGCCATCATATCATCAGCACATTGCCAAAGTCAAGCGGGACATGACTGGAGTCCAGCGCGGGACTGAGTTTACTTTCCTCGGATAAATGAAGCACCATGTTCATTACAGATGCTTGTCAAGTAACAACACTCATATGTGTGGTGATGCCGGCAGGCTACAGGACCTGCTACACTTCATTAAGGCAACCTACTGACAGTGAAGTGACAAAAAAGCATGTAGGGAGTCGGCAGGAAGTGTGACTTCCTCAGGCGGCGTCCTCATCAGTCAGCCCTGTCTGTCTGCTGGCATTAAGCTTACTAACCACCATAATGCTGATGGACTGCACAGTCTTGGAAAATAGAAGAATCAGAATCAGAATGGCCTTTAATGTCATTATACAGGATGTACAACGAGATTGGAGAGCTTCTCCTTCAGTGCAATAGTTAAGTTAAAAAGTATGCAAATATAGTATAAGTAAAAAAAAAAGACAGATTAACAAGTTGCAGGGAGGCTTTAAATATGCAAGATATATACAAGATGAGATGCAGACTTGTGCACAGCACAATTGAGGCTCAGTGTACGATATGAGGTAGATGTAAATATTGGATGGAAAATAGTCCAGATTTCTATGTTGTTCACATAATATTGCACAGGAGCAGATATGTATTGCACAGGAGCAGATATATATTGCACAGATACCAGAATATGTATTAATTTTTAGTGCAAATGATGAATGGGTTTTAGTGCAAATGATGAATGGTATATACAGATGAGTAAAAGTCACATATGAATGTATTGCACATGAGTTGTTAAATAAATAATATGTAAATATGTTTTCGAGGTAGTTACTGAGCATTACATTACAGTTAGCATTGCGACACCTGAATTTGTGTATATGTTTCATCATGTTAGATGTAGTGGATTTTGCTTTCATTTGGATGAATAAATAGCAAAGAACTTACTTAGGGGTTATAGGGGTTCGTGTAAAATATCTCATAAAACAGATATGAAAAAAGAAAATTAACCACAGGAAATATAGTAAGACTTAACATGCAACCACTTCTACAAGTTGATCAGGCACTGCTGGGCCACCACTGAGCATCTGCGGCTGCTTTCAGCGTTGGCAGCGCGCTTGGCATTGTCTGCTGGCCGCGCTCGGCCCTTGTCAGTGGTTATTTAGGCAACTCGTCGTGTTGAATCAGCATCAGAGGCGGCCTGTGAGAGACAGCTGTCTGACTGGCTGTTCAGAGGGCCACGAATTCAACGGGAAAAAAAAAAATCTTAATAAACAAGCAGAGAAACATAATGAACACAGATGCTTCCATACAAGACAAAAAGAGCCATGAATGGTGTGATGAGTGAAAATAATGTGAATCAAGTAGCCGGGGCCCTCACCAGATGTGTTTGCCAGTGCTCTCCACCGCCATCGTCAGAAACCCAAATGTGGGTATGTCTTTTAGAAGAGTGCTGTTCGCCCCTCCAGTGGAGATTCACACAGTCGGAGAATCTGTTACCAGGAACACTAAAGCTGTTTTGGAGGCCTTGTATGATAATGTTGGTGTTTCCTTTCAGTTGTCATCCATCTGTTCACCCATTCTGTGTCTTCTCCACTTATTTTATCACCACCACCTTTTTTTTTCTTTTTGCCTCCATAACAAGGCAACTTACAATGCTAGCAAGTTTTTTTTTTTTTTTTTTACACAGAATTCTTTTTATTCTTAAATTCTTCTTCTTTCTCTGAAGCAAAAACAGGGGAAAACCAGTCAGAAAAAAATTACATTGTATGTGTATTATTGATTCAGTGTAGTATTTTGTGTGTATTAACTACATGCAAATTCAGTGCCTTCTAGCAAACTTTACATTGGCAGCTGCAACATTCGAATGTGGCAAAGTCCAAATTTGTATTCTGATCACATGTGACGAGGTTGCTCCCCGTGCACAGTAGCTTGGAAAAGAGGCTGCTGGGATTGTGGTGCCTTTAAATGCAAGTTTTATTTTTATGGAGATGAGCTCTTCCAAGAAAAATCCTGGAACTCAACATCTGTTTACAAATTCAAAATAACTAAATTCTGACTATTATTATTAATTACGTTCACCTAATAAATTGTGCCAGATGACAATATTCAATTAAAGAAACTTGCGAAGACATTGGTAGAAAGTTATTGACCTGTAAAATAAAGCTGTATCATTGAGACGTATTTCCTGACATGAAAGTATAAAAGCTGTTTCAAGGCTCTGTCCAGGTGTACAGTTCATTCACATGTGGAATCAAGGTGGAATAACAACGGGTGTAAAAAAGTTTTTAAATGGAGAATGTAAACTTCAAGCAGGTTGTTAAACCCCTGAAAAAGCCAGGCATGACCTCAGTGTCCTCCATGTTAGTTGCCTCTTTGGTCGGCTCGGCGTGTACCTGTGGGAATATACTTTTGAGAGATTTATTATAAATAATTTTAAGCTTACTGTAGCTACAGTGGTCAACGAAGCAAAGTATTATGTGTCAAAATGAACAAATGCAGGCAAAAATCATTTTCACCTGCGGTGCCTCAGAGGACGAGAAGCACCTGAGCACATTAAAGAGCGCAATTAGATGAAAGCACTGTCAGTGCTGATGTGCGGCTGACATTGATGGGGTGGATTTCAACGGCAAAAGACTGATGCTGACAGACAAGGAGACAGAAGGAAGAGAGCGGGTAATGAAGGAAAAGGTAAGAAAATACCAGAAGGGATTATTTCAGACTGAAAGAAGCTGAGAATGTTCTTCGGGGAAAAAGAGACGGAAATGGCTGAAAATGTGAAAGGTCGGTGTATTATGTGTGTGATAGTGCGGCGGTGTATCTACTCCGCTGCAGATATTTAAAGACGGATGAGAGCGAATGTCTATGCGTGTGTGTGTGTGTGTGTGTGTGTGTGTGTGTGTGTGTGTGTGTGTGTGTGTGTGTGTATGTGTGTGTGTGTGCCAGGCAACAGGAAGAGAGCGAAGCCGAGAAATGGGACTCCACTAGGCCTTCTATACCCAGGGATAATAGAGCTGTCACAGTGTTTTGACTCAGGGCATTGATTCTGCCTTTAATTGCTTTAGGCCTCCGCCTGCTGGATAGCAGTCCGAGGATATTAAATGTAATGTATTGTTGCACAAGAACAGTTATGACACTGATCACACACTGATATGTACTCATGTGTTGTCAGTGCCAATAATCCTTTTATCGATTGGGGCCGCCTCCAAACAATTATGGCGATTGTTTAGGGGCATAAGTCAGACAGAGCGGCACTCTGTTTCCATCCGGCATGGACATTTTATTGAGCCAAACTAATAATTTCCCTGCATCCCTGCCCTCCTCCATTTTCAACATTTATCTTCCATCACAAGTCAGGATCAAACGCCTGCGGTGCATGAAGCCTGACTCCTTCCATTTGACCAAAAGACACTTCTGTTTTCTCTGATTTCCACTCTTTTTGTCCTTTTTCTCAGTCAGCTCTGTAATGACTGTGTTGGCAAAGGAGTCATTACTACATGTACTAAAACAGTATCAATGCCAGGTTATTATTGAAGCAAACCATAGTTCATGTAAAGTATCATCCAATCACGTCCAAAGGCAAAAGTAGCGGCTGTTCCAATTGGCCTCACTTGAAGGTGGGGTGTGAAGTGGGATGTGAGTGAAGTCATTCAAAATGAGGTGTTCACTTTCGGACAGTCGCTGCTAAAGCTGTCATGGTGTTTCACGTTGTTGTACATGACAATATTGACAGAAATATTTATGCGAAGAAGGAAAAAGAGAGCTTGAAAGAGACGTGCCAGTCCTCCTACTCGGCCAACTCCACACAGCAGGAGCTCCAGTCACGGCATGAACTGGGCATGCTCGCCAAAGTTATAACAACTGTCACACAAAGCCCCCACAGTTCCAGCTTCAGAATGGCGTGAGGGACGGGGCTTCCAGATGCTGACGAAGATGTTGTTCAATCAGACTGACCTGTAAACAGACCATGTATCACCAAATAATAATGTGAAAGAAAAATAAAGGTGTAAGTAAAGCTGCTGGTTCATGAAACATTTTTCATCTTGTAAATTTTAATTTTGATAGTAAACTTTTTGATGTCTGCCTCAATAGCACCATCAGTGTAGAAATGATGTGGATATTTAAACAATAAATGTTTAAACTTAGTTTCTAAGTAATAAAAAATGAAATAATATGATATGATTAAATACGGAGAATCTAAGCCACATTAAATAGTAAGTAGCAAAAATCAGAGTTTTATCTAATGAAGAATGCTGAATTGACCCAAATGTAATGCTAGCATGAAGTTCCACCTCTCACTCCACATTCAGGAGAGCAATCTTTGGCACTCTTTGAAATGAATTCAACAACTCTGTCTCTACATGTTGTATCTAACCAGCTGGCATACTAACCAGGTAGCAAAAGTCCTCCCCAGAAAAATGATAACATCTGTGAAAATGTTCTGTGAATTATGAAGCTCGTCAGTCAGGAGGAAAAAACACAGAAACAGCCAAGTTGTAGTTATGTTTGAAAGACTTGTTGAGGTGGTTGTATGTCCAACAGTCACCTGAGTTTTAACCCTGGCAACCTTAAAATGACAATATGATTTTTGATGTATTTCAATAAATCGCTTTGCTACTTTTTAACCCAACACCTGCTAGATATACTACTTTTCCTTTGGTGTTGTTCGAGTGCAGATTTTTCCCCCCTCTGGCTTCAGAGATAAGTTAAACAGCTGCGGACTGGGTGCACAGAGATGAAAATTATATTGATCTTCTCATCCGACTTTGGGTAAGATGGCAATCAATGTGTATTTCCCAAAATGTCAGGCTGTTTATTTTAAAGCTGCGCTCAGCCATGTCTCACTTTAGCAGCCCCTAAATGACAGCCGGGGATAGCAGCTGGTGTTTTAAAACCGTTGATGGATTTTATTACCCACAACTGTGAGGTTATTATATGTCCCCCTCTCACATTGTGTCCAGTGATATTAACCAACACCAGCAGTTTGGGTTACATAAATAGGGTGAATCCATTGTGTACTAGGTAGTGGGTTAGGGTGACTTTATGATTTACATTGTTGTTTGTGTAGTCACAGAAATGCAGTCCTGACTACATTATTATATCTAGTGGCTGTAGCTAATAAGTAAGCAAAAATTGCCATTTTTATTTATACAGCAACATGAGCATCATATTGGAGTCTTTTAAATCTGATGCTGACGTGACTCTTTGTTCTCTTTAGCTTTGTTACCTTTAAGACCAAAATAGATATTTAGATAAATGTTCTCAAAATGAATAACGGCTCACTGTTTACCCTGCCGCTATTCTTACTTATTCTAAAAAAAAATAAATAAAAAAAATAAAAAATCTAAGCAATGACACAATGCTCATGAATCTCACACTTTTTTTCTTTCTCTCCTCCTGTCTTTAAATGGACATTATGTAAGCAGTTCTTTATGATAATGTTGATTTCGACAGCTGTAATGGCTGTTTGTCTCCAACCAAGGTTACACTGTATGACCCTGATCGCTCTGCATAGCGGCTTCATTTGTGTTTCATTAACCTTGAATCCATATAATATGTATTACGACAGAGATGTCATCTGCCACCTTATGGCTCTTCAGAGCACACTGCTGCTTAGGAAATATTGAAAAAAACAAAAACAAAATCCAATATGGTGGGAAAGCAGCTGACAACTTACAGTAGAAATAGACTGTATATTTAAAAAAATACACATTTGTTTACTTAGATTAAGGGATTTTTAATGCGGCCATAATGTCTTTATAATTGCTCATCCCTAAACTAAACTGTTCAGTCCTGCTTTCATCGTGCTGCAGTGGATATTCTGGAGCTCATAATTGCTCCACACTGTTAAAGGCTAATTGGTGACTGTAGTTAGCTAAGGTTAATGTAGCTTTCTAAATGAAGCTTCATATTGGTTGTTTCACATTGCCGACAGTGACAGTGCTTTTCAAAGACAGGAGGCAGAGGAGACAGAGCTGAGGGAGGAAAAGGAAGCACGTATAGAGTGTTTACACTGGAAAATCAAGTAGACACGACAAAATCTACTGTGAAAGATAATTTTCTATTCTCCGAGGGAAGCTTCGATACGTACACTTCTGGGCTGTTGTGATGTCTGCGGTGGCATATCTGACAGGAAATCATTAGGTTCCTTGAGTGGGAGGAGGCAACACTTGCTGGAAAGAACACTCAAAAAAACTTGATTTGGAGTGTAGTGTTGATGGACACTATTATTGTCCCAAAAGGCAATACACAACAGAATTCAAGCCATTAACAAGTGCAGAAATGAAGCCAAGTTCCCTTTGTATGCAAATGGGGAAAACCCCAACAAAACTCTGAGACAAACCGGCATCAGACAGGAAATCATATAAACCTCTAGTTTGACCTGAAGGGCTGCAACGTAGTGTTAAGATTTGGAAGGTGTGACCACGACATCCTTGTCTACATATGTGAATCTTTGCAGAATTATAATTCACAGTTATAGATCATAATAATTTTTATTTTTAATGGTTTGTCCACTGGCAGTGTCATTTCCCCAACAAAATACAAAGTACATTAATCTTGCATCAGTAGGTCAATTCGGCCACCGTGGCCACTGTAAACCATAGACTGTATAAAATATGGACGTAGTGTCCGTGACGTCACCCATAGGTTTCTGAAGAGCAAAAATGAAGCAAATCGTAGTGCGTAGCCATCTTGGTAGCCTACCTCCGGTTACTCCAAATATGGACAAAGAGGTGGAGCGAGGGCGGAGCTGAGGCGGGTCGAATGAACACTATTGGCTGAAGAAAGCCGCTTTATTCGAAATAATCAAACTAGCTACGGCTAACCAGCTAGGTTAAATGTTAAATAGCGCTGCTAGCCGGCTAACCCCACGACGATCTCTTTCCCAAACTCAGTGACTAGAATTAGCCGGGGTGTCGCCCTTTAGACCGTCAGTTCATAGCTGTCAATCAAAGTGGCGCCACTTAGATTGACAGCTATGAACTGTGCATAATGATGTATGCTGTATATTTTAAACGAACGCCTTATAAAAAAATTCGCCCCCCCAGAGTTGTCGTGGAGTAGAAAAACAGCTTATGAGACTAGAGCCATGTTTTGAACCAGGCTGTAAATATGTTTTTTTCTGTCGTAAAATCGGACATTTTAACATGGGGCTCAAATGTAATTGACTCCCTTCTGCAGCCTGCTCTAGTGGTTATTCAAGGAACTGCAGCTTTTTTGCACTTCCGCATTGGCTTCATTTTTCAGTGCCGGAGGTTGCTGCTTGGTGTGTATGTGTATTATTCATGTTGTTGGGGCCTCTCTGTGTCTGTTACACACAGATGTTGCTTCAGCCTTCATTCCAGTCTTGAAGCAGCGCTGCCGGCCACAGTTAGCCTGCTTTAAACCCGACCAGCCCACCATGTGGTGACCACCCCTGGGTCCCAGAAACAGAGCCAGGTTTCAGCAGGTGATCTGAAAAGCCCACAAAGGTGTGACTTGACTGCTGCCAGGTGTCATAAACCAAATAATCAGACAAGGTTTCCTGAATTATCATATTTGATTCCAAGCTATTGTGCTGCGGCCAGAAATGAGTTTGCAACCCACCTCAATCTATGCCAGATTTCATTCACAATACATCAGTGAGTCCTTCACTGTAATTTGGCTCTGAACACGACCAGTTTTCTTTTTCCCTTTTTTTTTTCCTTTCATGCAGGGTACATACAACACACTCTCTAACGTGCAAGGAAACAGGTCACAAGTTTAGCATTTTTGGAACATCTGACATTTTCGACTCTTATGAAACACAGCCACAAAGAGCTGCCCCAGGAGATTTGATCATTTATGCCAGATTCAGGGTCAACTTCCTGAAAATAAAATAATTAATGTAAAATAAATACCCAGATAAATGACAGCTGTTGGTTTCTTTTGCTTCATACATGGAGTGGCTGAAATATTTAAAACATAGAGAACTGGACAAAAACATGTAATGTAATGTTAGTCGGCCAAAGCTAGTCGGCAAGAGAACATTACCCTTCTTAATGGTGTTAATGTGTTACTGCTGTGGAACAATTAGCTTGAGACTGACTTGCATAATATGATCACCAGTCATTCACACACCAAATCTCTAAATATCTGACTGGATGCCTGCATCTCTCATTCAACTGGTTTGATTTTCAACAGTAGTACTGAAATTTTCAAAGCCTTTGAAAGTGTTAAGCAAAATCTGTTTCAGTATTCTCTTAATTGGAGGCTAGAAATACATCATGGAGCTGCTGAATCATGCTTGATCTGCCCCGTTAGGGCAAGGTCACTCCAATCAGTCCTGCACAGACGAGGAAAGACAGTGTTTAGTATGGATGGGAACGCATATAGCAGCTCTGGGACCATGGGCAGGCTGGGGCAAAAATTAGCTTAAGGCCCCTATTGACGCCATGTTTTTGGCTATTTGGTGAAAGACAACATTTTTAAGACACAAACACCATTTAACACAATGGGGTCTTTGCAAACAGAAAAACAGACTCATGGAAAATCTACCAGGATGAATATGAATACATTTTCTAAGAACAAACAAACAAACAAAAATAACAGACCCAAACCAAAATGGACCGCCATGCAATCGGAACTGATCCACAGACCAGGATCTGCAACGGTATAACAGGATCCTACACAATCTGATTAGGCTGAACGTAATTGGACCAGTCCATACACGGAAAAAAGAAACCATCCAACTGACTGTTTAAATGAAACTCATTTCTCTTTAGACGGACAATGAGTGATGCATTAAGAAATTATACTAAATTGCATTCAGTACCATCCATATTTTAGTGTATAACATCCACCCTCTGTTGTTTTATTGAATCCCCTGTTAGAAAAGATCAACATAGCTAAACTGGTCCTGATCCATGAGAATGGGTCTAACCACTGGCCACAGATCCTGTAAATGCTGAACATCCATTGGTTATGCATGACATTCCATATATGAGAAGTGGGACACAATAAAACACAAGGCCTGGTTTTGTCTACACAAACTCTGCTAGATATGACAACTGCCAGGAAACCTCCTCAGAGAACAGGAAGTATTAAAAGAACACACTTCATGAGCAGAGCAGAACTGTATGAAGCTACCTCAGAAGCAGAGATTTTCAGTCTTTGTGGGAAATGAGAGACGATTTCCCCCTCTCTTCCCTTTGCTTTCCCTTTGCTATGAAGCTCCACACTTCAGCCTGGTTGGTAAACACGGGCTTGCTGCATGTGGAATACTGCAGTTTTAAGTGATCAATAGTGAAATATTTACCACTTTTGCGTGTTGAAAGTGCATCTTGCAGCTTAAGTTGTCAGGCTGTATTGTAATACAGCATGTTGGCTGAGGGTGAGAGCTAAAAGAGACAAACATTTTATCATAAAAAACGTGCTTGAATTGTATCCTCATTTTTCTTCAGTGAATGCCAGATATCAAATATTGGAGCAGGCATGTTGCTGTGGGTAAGGCTACAGGACACTACTTTATGAATAGTGGTTTAGAGGGGTTTGATGTCTGAAAAAAAAAAAGTTTCGTTGAACCTTTCAAAAGTAACATGGAAAACAATATGTTAAGTTTACTTCAAATGGAAATTGTAGCCATACTTTAATTGTTCAAATCAACATCAACATCACTTTTGATATTGAATTAACGGTGTAGTATTGAACAGATCACACAGAAACACTGAACCTTTTTTTCTTTAGTAATTTACCGCCACGTTATTTTTTGGGGGGTGGGTGGGCACTTTTTCACCTTTTAGTAAGACCCAAACAATATATTATTGTGTTCTGCAAATGTATTGTTACGTAGTTTTCTCTCTGAACTAATTCAGTATATTTATCATTTTGCATTGAACCATTTCACACTACGTAAGGAAACATCTGGACACATTAGCTAATGAGAAATGGAATCTGGTGGATTCTACATAGCGAGGGTGACGACCTTGTCAGAAGTATGTGGCTGGCATTCTGGTAAACAATGCTGTGAGTGTAACATTAGCGAGCGTAGATCTAAATTAGTACAAGATATTCTGAATACCACATGTCTCTAAGGGTTCTTCCCCGTGGACATCGTGTGGACAAAGCTGGATGTACTGTTTCCTTTAAAGACAGCAGGAGTCCCAGTGGAGAACCTGGTCACAGTGAAGGTGTCCTGAGTGAAACCTGGGCACACATTTGTGCAAATTTGCATCAGACCACTGGAGAATTTGATGTTTTTGTGTTCATTCACCCCAAAAAGCCTGGACTGTAGAGGTATCAGCTGTAGCTATTTAGGAAGGCAGGCTGTGTATGGGGAATGTCTGTATGTGTTTGTAAGGCCGGACTCTCGATCTGAGATTTTACCTGGACCTTTAGTTCTGTGTGTTATCTTCCATTAATGTATCTTTGCTCTGGTCTCTGTGAGGTTATAAATTTGAGTCAATCCCGATATGAATGTGTGTTTTTTGTGCCTACAGTATGTACATGTGTAATGAAAATAACAATGAAGTGAAAAAGAATGAATTTCCTCTACAGGGTTTGGTAAAGTACTTCTAAAGCCTCAGGATGCTCATGAATTTTTCACTGAAATTTTTGCACGGATGCATCGTTGCATCAATTTGCCCCATCCAGGGTGAGGTTGCATCTATTTGCGTCGACTCACATCTTTACGTTGGCCTTATTAGCGATCATGCTGCCTCTAGAATTAGCTTCACATTCAGTACTTACACAAGTGAATATTGCATAGTATCCTTAGCATGCTGCTGTAAGATAGCCAGGGCTAGCTTAGGCCACTACCAAGACATGCACTGATTGCTAGTTCACCCTGTTTACCTTCCACACTGTGCTGGGCCGCTGCATGGTGCCGGGAATGTTGGGCCTTCCTTGCTCAGACCTCTGCTTTGGAGGGCTATTAAAGAAGACTGGCTTTGTCTTGTTTTTGACAAAGCAACAACTCTTGAATTATTGAGCAAGTAATGATAAAACATAGGGCCGTCCTCAAGAACACAATTTGTGCCCCGCTGTCCTTCGAGCCTTATACTGCCTGCTGCATGACCTCACACTCACACACTGTGGCTTGCAGACTTTATTGGCTGAACACACCTGTCTGGATGGAGAAATAACTGAGATTGTGGATGGGACAAATCATTGATGATAGCCTATGACTGCTGTCCTTACTCTGGGTATGTGCATCTTTGTGTAAGCTTGGATAGAACACGAGGGCACAGCACACAGTGTTCATCCATCTCTCTGGTAATTCTTGAGGTCTCAGTTTGGTGTTTACCAGATCAGGTGTTTAATCCATTATCCGCCGAGCTCTGACCTTTTATTTCAAGGTTCAGGGTTTATTTATTTCGTATTACACAACACAAGGTTGCACAATGGAATGCAAACTGGTACTGTTCACAAGACAACATATTCGCCACCATTGTTAATCTGTGACATTGTGGGTGTTGTTGTTTCTTCAAGCAAAGGCTAATTAAACCTCTAAAGCTCAAATCGTTCAAATCAAGGTGTGCACATGCCATTTAGTGTGAATTTTTCTATGTAGTCTATGTCTATGTATTCATCCATATTAAATAGATCCAAAATATTTGAAGGGTCAACATATTTTTTTGTTTGTTTTTTGTGACCATTTCTCTTGTATGTTTGGACAGTTCATTACGCAGGTAACGCATTTTGCACACCTTAAAAGTAGTGACTGTGACTGCCAGACGTCTTCTCTGCTGACGTATATACGGCTAATTCTCATTCAACTTAATACAACTTGCTTGTGTTGCTGCATTTGTAATTGTGATCTAGTTATTTCAAAGACCTTTTTCATATGCTGCTTCCATTATTTTACCACCCCTGCGGGTCTTTTTTGAACAGTCTCACACCATTATTGTACACAGACTAAAGCCATCTGTAGTGCTTTGAACACAAACTATTCTTCTCCCAAACTCTTGTGCGGTACGCTTCAAAGTTTTTTTTGCGAACTCATTAGGAATCTATCCTGTGCACGTCCACGTGTTTGGACCATATTGTGCTAAGATCATTAGTCTGAAATATAAAGTGTTTTCATTAGTTTTTTTGTTCAGCTGACATTGCTGACATACTTTAATGTATCTAAAGAGAACAGACGAGCTTATTGGATTCCTCATATAAAGAGCAGTTGGAAGTTAAGCTTTAATAGGCCGAAACATTAAAAGTGACCTGCCTAAATCACAGCGGCGCTGGAAGAGAAAAGGGCTCTCCATTAATTGAGCGGCTGTAGTTTCGCCCTTTTGTCCGAATTAAATGCTATTCTCCGTGTTGTCACTGATGGAAAAGTCTATTCGCAGGAAGTGAGAAATCTAAAGGTTCCTCCAACACAGCTGTGAGCAATGCACGGTCCAGCTAAAACCGGACAGATCGTTGATGTCCTCTTGGAGGATTTCTGGGCATTTCGCTTCATTTTTTTTTGACAGTTGTCAGTAGGAGCTGTCAATGTACAAAATATTCCAGTTGAGCTTTAAAAACTGGACTAAAGCTGTCACAATTCAGCGTTCTCCTCAAATGTCACCTCTCGGCTCTCATTAGCCATTCCCGTTGCGAGTAGTAAGTACTTTGTCATTCTGCTAGCCGTCGCCTTGAATTGACATTTCACTCAGTGTCTCTCATTTTATTCAGTATTCTTCGGAGACTGCCTTTGCCTCTGTTCCCTCATTTCCAGCCATGCCATTTCACCTTTTTGTCTCCCTGGAAAAGGATAAGCCAG
>JBBMOC010000045.1:1249363-1298980 GCA_037975185.1 Centropyge bicolor
TGTATATTTTAAACGAACGCCTTATAAAATAATTCGCCCCCCCCAGAGTTGTCATGGGGTAGAAAAACAGCTTATGAGACTAGAGCCATGTTTTGAACCAGGCTGTAAATATGTTTTTTTCTGTCGTAAAATCGGACATTTTAACATGGGGCTCAAATGTAATTGACTCCCTTCTGCGGCCTGCTCTAGTGGTTATTCAAGGAACTGCAGCTTTTTTGCACTTCCGCATTGGCTTCATTTTTCAGCGCCGGAGGTTGCCGCTTGCTGTAAACACCACGTGTACAAAAATGCCCCGTGGTTAACAGGACATGTGTTAGCAAACAGTTACAGTGTCATGTAACTGGTGAAGATGAACCCAATATTCACTCTCCTTTTAGCTCTTCTGATTATACATAGCGATTGTTAAAATAAAAATGTATTAATGCAACTTCATGTGACTGTACACCAAAGCACATAATTTAAGTACATGAAGGTTGAGACCCAAGCTGCTTATTTCCACTGTTTATAAAGTACTTTTACACTTTTTTTGAATTGACTCATTCCCTGTCAAAATGTCTCTGCGTGACCCTGCTTACAGTCTGCATGGGCCAGGAACCCCAGGCACTAAGCTTAAATAGGCTAAAAGCTGCATAGAGCTCAGAGCAGTTATTTCCCAGTGGGTTAGCAGCGGCAGCAGCCTTTTCATATTACAGCCATTTGATTTAATGTTAATATCAAAAATATCCCTTAATGGACTTTTAATATAATCCAAATGAACCTTGACTCTGTGGGTCAAGGTTACCTCAAACACAGGCTAACAATGATCTTTGTATTTCATATTACTGTAGTCATTATGTTTGCTTTTCCGCTCGGGCAGGCTGAGATGAGTTCATTTAAAAGCTCATCCGGTGACACCGACTCGTCACCTGAGTCTTCATGCCTCACACCTAATTTAAATGGCCACTTAAACCTTAACTCATCCTGTGGGTTTTTTTGTTTGAATTACTTTCAGTGTCTCATTTTTCTTTTTTTTTTTCCTCTTTGTCGCCAACAATAATGTTACCATGGTGAATGGAATACGTGTGGAGGACAACGGAGGGGGAGAACAAAAAGAAGAGGAGTGCTGTTGGTGTGGAGGGGAAGACGAGTTGTCACAAGCTTGTACAATAGTTGGATCAACATTTAGGCAATTTTCCATAGTGTGCTTGAGGTGATGAAGCAGCAGCACTTTCGCATCCAGGCCCTGAAATTACACCCCCGGCCGTGCTTTATTTGACTATTATCTGCGGTCTCCACTTGCGTAACCTCAGATGAGATGCCACATCACTGACATGTGCTGTCAAGGTAGGCAATGTGACTGTAAATCACATGATCCACACGGCGTTGTGTTCTGTGTCTACGCAGAGAAAATCGAAGGAATAATTCAACACAATAAGATAAGATAATACAATCATGTCCTCTAGACCTTGTTTATTCAAAACCACAATTGTGGCGAATGAGTCGCGGCTGGCTTATAGAAATTGAATACTCCGCCAGTGCAGGGCCAGATCAGTCTCAGGTCAATGACAGTCTGAAGGCCAGCATAAAGTTTGAAGGAGGAAAGGAAGAAATTCTTTACATCACAAAGGTGTGTGCGTGTGTGTGTGTGTGTGTGTGTGTGTGTGTTGAGCGAGGTTGTATATATGACTGATTCAATATCCTCAGGTGGAAGCAGACAGAAAGCACTTTGGGTGAGTAAAGAAAGTCATTTCAAGCTGTCAATCAAAGAGAATCGCTGACATCTGCCTGAAGATGGAGGTATCAATCACCCAGAGTGCAGCGGGGTTTATACTGGTAATGCAGTGACATTAGAGCCAAACTGAGGACTGGTTACTGGATAGCTCTCTGTACATGAGGGAATTAGAATCAATGTATGTATTTTTTGTCCGTATAAGGATTCAGCATTACTACTGATGTACTCCCATCGACACACCTTACCTAGAATTATGAGAAATACTACATTATTCTTTGCCTCCACCCAGTTTCAGTCCAGTGCACTATCACAACCCTGCAGGTGTCATATTACCTGAAGACTCATGTCTCTGTGTCCTTACTCACATCTAACATGACCATAACTCCTGAAGATTTTTACAGACACGCTAACATAATGACAAAGACAATACTAACATGCTGATTATGAAGCAGGTTTAATGGTTCCTATGTCCACCATCTTAGTTTAGTACATTCATATGTTAACATGTGTTCATCACTAAATGCAAAGTACATCTCATTCTGATTGGAATGTCAGTAGTTTTGCAGGTATGTGCTCATAAACTAAAGTATTGGGCACATTAATATTTGACCTGATGGTGAGCCTAGAGGAAAACTATAGTGATTATAAGCCCTCTTCACCTCTTCAAAGGGACACTAATGTATTATATTCCATCTGATTGTTGTAAAGAGATTTCACTTAAAACCACAAATGTGAATCTCTTGGTGGCACAACAGGGAAAATCAGGGGATCACCTGAATCTATAATCTTAGAACCATGGATGTCTGGACAAAACCTAATGGCAATCAGTCGCTTAGTCGTGAGGATATTTCACTGAAAGTGACGAATGCAGACTTGCTCACCCTGTGGATATTGTACTTCATTTGTGCACATTTGCCAACAAGCTTGTCAGTAATCGAATTCCCAAAAAGCAACTGACACGCAGCCACTTTTACCCCCCAGGCTCTGCTTTGCAATCCACCCTCATTCCTGATCATCTAACAGTAAAACAATCCCAATGACCTGTTTAGCATCTGTCCCAGCAGTGTTAACAGTCAGAGCGACTATTAGACTGGACAACATTAAGAAAATAAACGAGTAAAACAGAAGAGAAACAAAACCATGACAGTGGCTGTGGAAACTACCAGGCTAACTGTACTCTTACTCACATCCAAATGTGAAATTCTAATAGTTTTGAAAATTAATTCAGAAATACATACATAGTGATTGCACTTGAAGATGTGCATATCATAGAAGAGTGGACTATTGACCTTAGTGGAAGGCTGTGCTCTCTGACTGTCCTTCTACAACTGATTCCAAAAAAAAAAGTTGGGATGCTGTGTGTGGAAGTGTTGAACCTCCCTCTATTCTTGCTTGTGAACGACTGAGTCTTTCCAGGATGAACCTTTCATACCCAGTCATGATCCTATCACCTGTTACCAATGGACCTGTTTACCTGGTGTTTTTGGATCATTCACAGTTTGAAATTGTTGTTGAAATGTGTTTATGTCTTACACAGTGTCTGAACTTTTTGGGAATTTGGAGTTGTAGTTATTCCGGCACTTGCAGATTGATGAAGAAAATATGTAAAATTGTATCGAACCATTTGCATATTTTAAACTTTTCTCTGGATTGTGGTTCCAAAAGCTTAATATTTACCTCATTATTATATACTATTTTCTATAAATGGTGTTGTACAGCACATCAACAGTCCCAACAGTAATGAAAAATGCTGCCTTCAAATACTGGTAGAAATCGTCTAATTAGATGTATAATTATGTGTGCATGCGCTTGAATAGGCCAATGAAAAGGTAAATACAAATGGCAAAGTTGGATTTTCACCATTCCCAAGATGTCGATGCACAACATTCTAGCTGGTAAACTTTAATTAAAATGCTTTACAGAACAAATGTAATTATTGCAGCACAAAGCAGACATTGCCAAAGGTTGTATTTTCAGTCCACTGTATTATTCGGACCCAAAATTATTTTAAATGGAAGAGTTTTGTTTGTGCCTTTCAAAATAGAAACGGGGACAGCCACGAGACAGTCTGAAATGGACGTAACACTGATAAACTGTGACACAGCAAGAAAGGGGAGAGTAAAAAAAAGTCAAAACAAAATCCAGCAAAGTGTTTCTTGAACATATGATGAAGTGAAAAGCAGGAAGAGTTGAAAGATACAAAAGTGCTGCAAAGTTTGATATTCTTTTGAAGCAAGTGTTAGTTAATTCAGCTGTCTCCTGTTGATGGACAGTTTGGAGATTAAGGTTGGGTTTTGTTAAGATAAGGGCAGAGCATGGCAGCTGACAAAATCACTGTGCTGTCTTCCAGTACACAACAACAGGAGCAAAATCCACAATGCATTTCAAGCTTTTTTTGTCACTGTCTCTGACAACAAACATGCATTTGTATTACACCATTGTCAGTCCTTTCTGTGTCGTCCTTAGTTAATCAGTGAGAAGTGTGGAAAGTAAAGAAATAGCTTTTTAAAACAAGTGTAAAAGTTTTAATCCCCAGGTAGCAGCCAACAGTGTGTCATGACAGTGACTTAAAACATGATGTCTCCGGCCTCTGTTTTGATGGTGGCACCAGCAGGAGCAGTGGACATGCATTCAGAGTTGATGCTTTGGCCTGAGGGCGCTGCTCAGGGCAAAATAATCCCATATCTGAGAGGTCAAAATGTAAAGGGTTCATCCTCTTGGGAGCATGAGGGCAAATTTTAAAGCTTCAGATTTTAACTTTTGTTGATGTAAGAGGGAATTTTGGCCTGATGGTGGCACTAGAGGAAAGATTAGAGGGTGTTGGCCATGAACATCCACAGCAATTTTAATGGAAGTCATTCATTAGATTTTTGAGTTACCTTGGCATGGACCAGTGTTATCAAGAGGGGAATTTGCCCTAATCATGGTGCAGCGGAGGAAAGGTCAGAGTAAAGGTCCTTACACACCTGGAATGATGCGAATATACAACGCAAAATTGCGAAGTATTCAGAGGCGAATTTTGACGCGCCTGACTATACATATCAAGCGCGATGCGATTTTGCGACTTTCCGAAGGGGAAAAAAGACGCGTCCCAGGAGGAAGCGAGAGGACGAAAATGGAGTCTACTTCAACCTCAAGTGATGGCGAATTGGTGCTCCTTTTTCTTTCTAAAGAGAAAAATGTTTTATCTGAACAGGCTAGCTTACGAGCTAAAGTTACTTAGCATAGATGAAAGTTAAAACAAAGACGTTTAACAAACTGTTTAAGTACACACACCATTGTCATATGCGAGATCCAACGTTATGACTTGCAAGTTGTTATACAATTTTTATGTTTTTTATCAAAAAGCACTCTGTTCTCCGACACATAAACAATCAGCTGGTCGGCCATGTTGGATACACCAGTGAATGTGACGGCTCAACAACGCGCAATCTGATTGGTCAGAAGTGGACACACAGGATGCGAAACTTCGGAAAATTCAACCTTGATGTGAAAAAATCAATGCCGCAATATCGCCGGACGAGAAAACGTTGCTGTATTGTATTGACAGGATACAAGTTTCAAAAAAAAAAAAAAAATTGACGTCCAAATTAATCGCACGAAAAGGGACCTTAATCCCTAAAGTCATTTGGAATCTCTCTCTGGGGACCCTAATAATAAAGGTTTATCTTACCTTATCTTTAAAAAACAAACAAAAAAAACAAACAATATATATGGATAGATCATGACACCCTGGCCAGTGGTTGAAATATCTTGTTCTGGGCCAAAGTTGCTGAAAGACAGTGACTGTCATATAAAAATGTCGTCCTTTAAAATTCAGGGAAGCGCTCAGGCAACGCCACGACAATTAATCAATACTTTCACCATCTTATCATGAAAGTCAAACCTTTCCTGTCATAACTGCAAACATCTGCAATACACTTCATTTTTCCACTATTTATTTCCCTCCATATGCTTCCCAACGCCCACGCCTCCGACGTCTGCGCGGACGGCCGTGATGCTTTACCTCATAAAATTGATTAAGACACTAATGCCTGCCCGTGAGAGAGCTGAAGATGTCCAAGGTTGCTCCTCGGATTGAAACGCTATCCATTATCCACCGGCAACATGCAATTAAACTTTACAGATAGATGGCTGTCAGGTTGATGTGCGCAGGATTTGTGGGTTCGGTCTGCAGAGCCCCCACCCCCCCCACCCCCCCGCCATAGCTGAGCTGAATGAGAGCTTTAATACCGGCAGCATGAGAGGAGAGAGCGCGCTCTGATTTATGAAAGTGTTTTACAAATAATGTTTTAATGATGTAATATAAGCCCGATATACTTTATCCAGGGAGTTAATTCTTGCATGAGGAATCAAGCTCAGTTTTAGCACTTTCACAATCTTTTTAAAGGAATGTGACATCTAAGAGCAATTTCTCCTCTTCCATGCTTTCATTCCTCCCTTTTAACTTTGGGAAATTTTGTGATAACTATTTCATTACCTTCTGAAGTCAGGCATCTGAACTTCAAAGCTGATATGGATTCATGGCAAAGTATTCTGAAGAGACTCTCTCTCTCTCTCTCTCTCTCTCTCTCTCTCTCTCACTGTCTGTCTCTCACAAACTTTTTATCTGCTTAAAGAGGTCTGTTGCTTATGGAATCAAAGCGCCGCTGGAGCACAGCCTCTCAATAATGCAGCATGCACACCTTCCCTGGCTATGGTTCACTGCAGGAAGAGTGAAAAGGTTCGACTCCAAACCCCAGAGCAATTGTTAAATAACATTCATGTGAACCACCTGTGATGTTATTGCATTTATTTCCACTGCAACTGACAAAAACAGCGCTGTTTTTTTTTTAACACCTCTGACACAATCTCTAGCTCCATAACTCAAATCTTGTCAAGATATTAATATATGACCCCCCCCCCTCCCCCCCAGTCAGCCAGTGTTAATCTTGTGATAAAATTCACTCTGTTTTGAATCATAATTAAACCTGTGATTGAATATAGCATCCATTAATACCCCCTGACATGGAAATGACAAAAAATTGAACTCCTGAATGCATGATTGATGTACCAATTAATTTCCATAAAATAAGATAATATCTCGCACTGTTATTATACTGTGCATAAGTAATAGCTATCTCATAATGATAGCGATTATTCAACACGGGTGTGAAAAAACACAAGACCCCTAAAAATGACTGATGATGCAGATGTCAAGATTTTTGGAAAAAAAAAAAAAAAGGAGGACCTTTACCTCTTAAATGTTTGGTGCTCTGTCTGTAGCTCACTGGATTACTTTGATGCTGAGGAAAACTTCACGATTCTCAGTCAAGTTAAATTACCTTGATAACCTTCATGAGCTTCGTGTCACGGCCGCGGCTCGGAGAGCTGCCCAAATCAGCTGGCCACACTACAATGACTAACTTCCTGTTGTTTTCAGAGCATCGGCATGCACCTGCCACTTTCACCTCAGACGGGGTGTCATGTCACGTCTTTCCATCCGTGCCCCCGTGAACTCTCCCGCCCCACGTTAGCGGAGCACGTCACACAGGTTGACAACATCTGCTCTGGAGTCTATTATCTGATCAGGAAACACACATCTCAGAGACAGAGGTTTTGCTGCTGTCAGTCATTCGGTTCCCTCTAATTGGCACGCTCAAAACTGGTTTCTGTTCATCTGCTGGAGAGAAACTACATATGGGCAGGTGTGCAGGCTGATCTGAGTTTGCTACAGAGTGACTTCTCAGACCAACAATGTCCTCTGTGTGTGTGTGTGTGTGTGTGGATGTGTATTATTCATGTTGTTGGGGCCTCTCTGTGTCTGTTACACACAGATGTTGCTTCAGCCTTGACTCCAGTCTTGAAGCAGCGCTGCCGGCCACAGTTAGCCTGCTTTAAACCCGACCAGCCCACCATGTGGTGACCACCCCTGGGCCCCAGAAACTGTTCCAGGTTTCAGCAGGTGATCTGAAAAGCCCACAAAGGTGTGACTTTACTGCTGCCAGGTGTCATAAACTAAATAATCAGACAAGGTTTCCTGAATTATCATATTTGATTCCAAGCTATTGTGCTGCGGCCAGAAATGAGTTTGCAACCCACCTCAATCTATGCCAGATTTCATTCACAATACATCAGTGAGTCCTTCACTGTAATTTGGCTCTGAACACGACCAGTTTTCTTTCCCTTTTTTTTCCCTTTCATGCAGGTTACATACAACACACTCTCTAACGTGCAAGGAAACAGGTCACAAGTTTAGCATTTTTGGAACATCTGACATTTTCGACTCTTATGAAACACAGCCACAAAGAGCTGCCCCAGGAGATTTGATCATTTATGCCAGATTCAGGGTCAACTTCCTGAAAATAAAATAATTAATGTAAAATAAATACCCAGATCGACGACAGCTGTTGGTTTCTTTTGCTTCATACATGGAGTGGCTGAAATATTTAAAACATAGAGAACTGGACAAGAACATGTAATGTAATGTTAGTCGGCCAAAGCTAGTCAGCAAGAGAACATTACCCTTCTTAATGGTGTTAATGTGTTACTGCTGTGGAACAATTAGCTTGAGACTGACTTGCATAATATGATCACCAGTCATTCACACACCAAATCTCTAAATATCTGACTGGATGCCTGCATCTCTCATTCAACTGGTTTGATTTTCAACAGCCGTACTGAAATTTTCAAAGCCTTTGAAAGTGTTAAGCAAAATCTGTTTCAGTATTCTCTTAATTGGAGGCTAGAAATACATCATGGAGCTTCTGAATCATGCTTGATCTGCCCCGTTAGGGCAAGGTCACTCCAATCAGTCCTGCACAGACGAGGAAAGACAGTGTTTAGTATGGATGGGAACGCATATAGCAGCTCGGGGACCATGGGCAGACTGGGGCAAAAATTAGCTTAAGGCCCTTATTGACGCCATGTTTTTGGCAATTTGGTGAAAGACAACATTTTTAAGACACAAACAGCATTTAACACGATGGGGTCTTTGCAAACAGAAAAACAGACCCATGGAAAATCTACCAGGATGAATATGAAAACATTTTCTAAGAACAAACAAACAAAAATAACAGACCCAAACCAAAATGGACCGCCATGCAATCAGAACTGATCCCCAGACCAGGATCTGCAACAGTACAACGGGATCCTACACAATCTGATTAGGCTGAATGTAATTGGACCAGTCCGTACACGGAAAAAAGAAACCATCCAACTGACTGTTTAAATGAAACTCATTTCTCTTTAGACGGACAATGAGTGATGCATTAAGAAATTATACTGAATTGCATTCAGTACCATCCATAGTTTAGTGTATAACCCATCCATCCTCTGTTGTTTTATTGAATCCCCTGTTAGAAAAGATTAACATAGCTAAACTTGTCCTGATCCATGAGAATGGGTCTAACCACTGGCCACAGATCCTGTAAATGCTGAACATCCATTGGTTATGCATGACATTCCATATATGAGAAGTGGGACACAATAAAACACAAGGCCTGGTTTTGTCTACACAAACTCTGCTAGATATGACAACTGCCAGGAAACCTCCTCAGAGAACAGGAAGTATTAAAAGAACACACTTCATGAGCAGAGCAGAACTGTATGAAGCTACCTCAGAAGCAGATATTTTCAGTCTTTGTGGGAAATGAGAGACGATTTCTCCCTCTCTTCCCTTTGGTTTCCCTTTGCTATGAAGCTCCACACTTCAGCCTGGTTGGTAAACACGGGCTTGCTGCATGTGGAATACTGCAGTTTTAAGTGATCAATAGTGAAATATTTACCACTTTTGCGTGTTGAAAGTGCATCTTGCAGCTTAAGTTGTCAAGCTGTATTGTAATACAGCATGTTGGCTGAGGGTGAGAGCTAAAAGAGACAAACATTTTATCATAAAAAATGTGCTTGAATTGTATCCTCAGTGAATGCCAGATATCAAATATTGGAGCAGGCATGTTGCTGTAGGTAAGACTACAGGACACTACTTTATGAATAGTGGTTTAGAGGGGTTTGGTGTCTGGAAAAAAAAAAAGTTTCGTTGAACCTTTCAAAAGTAACATGGAAAACAATAAGTTAAGTTTACTTCAAATGGAAATTGTAGCCATACTTTAATTGTTAAAATCAATATCAACATCACTTTTGATATAGAATTAACTGTGTAGTATTGAACAGATCACACAGAAACACTGAACCTTTTTTTCTTTAGTAATTTACCGTCATGTTATTTTTTGGGGGGTGGGTGGGCACTTTTTCACCTTTTAGTAAGACCCAAAGAATATATTATTGTGTTCTGCAAATGTATTGTTACGTAGTTTTCTCTCTGAACTAATTCAGTATATTTATCATTTTGCATTGAACCATTTCACACTACATAAGGAAACATCTGGACACATTAGCTAATGAGAAATGGAATCTGGTAGATTCTACATAGCGAGGGTGACGACCTTGTCTGAAGTATGTGGCTGGCATTCTGGTAAACAATGCTGTGAGTGTAACATTAGCGAGCGTAGATCTAAATTAGTACAAGCTATTCTGAATACCACATGTCTCTAAGGGTTCTTCCCCGTGGACATCGTGTGGACAAAGCTGGATGTGCTGTTTCCTTTAAAGACAGTAAGAGTCCCAGTGGAGAACTTGGTCACAGTGAAGGTGTCCTGAGTGAAACCTGGGCACACATTTGTGCAAATTTGCATCAGACCACTGGAGAATTTGATGTTTTTGTGTTCATTCACCCCAAAAAGCCTGGACTGTAGAGGTATCAGCTGTAGCTAATTAGGAAGGCAGGCTGTGTATGGGGAATGTCTGTATGTGTTTGTAAGGCCGGACTCTCGATCTGAGATTTTACCTGGACCTTTAGTTGGACCTGTGTTTGTGAGGTTATAAATTTGAGTCAATCCCGATATGAATGTGTGTTTTTTGTGCCTACAGTATGTACATGTGTAATGAAAATAACAATGAAGTGAAAAAGAATGAATTTCCTCTACAGGGTTTGGTAAAGTACTTCTAAAGCCTCAGGATGCTCATGAATTTTTCACTGAAATTTTTGCACGGATGCATCGTTGCATCAATTTGCCCCATCCAGGGTGAGGTTGCATCTATTTGCGTCGACTCACATCTTTACGTTGGCCTTATTAGCGATCATGCTGCCTCTAGAATTAGCTTCACATTCAGTATTTACACAAGTGAATATTGCATAGTATCCTTAGCATGCTGCTGTAAGATAGCCAGGGCTAGCTTAGGCCACTACCAAGACATGCACTGGTTGCTAGTTCACCCTGTTTACCATCCACACTGTGCTGGGCCGCTGCATGGTGCCGCGAATGTTGGGCCTTCCTTGCTCAGACCTCTGCTTCGGAGGGCTATTAAAGAAGACTGGCTTTGACTTGTTTTTGACAAAGCAACAACTCTTGAATTATTGAGCAAGTAATGATAAAACATAGGGCCGTCCTCAAGAACACAATTTGTGCCCCGCTGTCCTTCGAGCCTTATACTGCCTGCTGCATGACCTCACACTCACACACTGTGGCTTGCAGACTTTATTGGCTTAACACACCTGTCTGGATGGTGAAATAACTGAGATTGTGGATGGGACGATTCATTGATGATGGCCTATGACTGCTGTCCTTACTCTGGGTATGTGCATCTTTGTGTAAGCTTGGATAGAACACGAGGGCACAGCACACAGTGTTCATCCATCTCTCTGGTAATTCTTGAGGTCTCAGTTTGGTGTTTACCAGATCAGGTGTTTAATCCATTATCCGCCGAGCTCAGACCTTTTATTTCAAGGTTCAGGGTTTATTTATTTCGTATTACACAACACAAGGTTGCACAATGGAATGCAAACTGGTACTGTTCACAAGACAACATATTCGCCACCATTGTTAATCTGTGACATTGTGGGTGTTGTTGTTTCCTCAAGCAAAGGCTAATTAAACCTCTAAAGCCCAAATCGTTCAAATCAAGGTGTGCACATGCCATCTAGTGTGAATGTTTCAGTGATCGCCCTTTTCTTTAACTTCAAGTCTATGTATTCATCCATATTAAATAGATCCAAAATATTTGAAGTCATTTTTTTTGTTTGTTTTTTGCGACCATTTCTCTTGTATGCTTGGACAGTTCATTATGCAGGTAATGCATTTTGCACACCTTAAAAGTAGTGACTGTGACTGCCAGACGTCTTGCACACCTCTTCTATGCTGACGTATATACGGCTAATTCTCATTCAACTCAATACAACTTGCTTGTGTGGCTGCATTTGTAATTGTGATCTAGTTATTTCAAAGACCTTTTTCATATGCTGCTTCCATTATTTTACCACCCCTGCAGGTCTTTTTTGAACAGTCTCACACCATTATTGTACACAGACTAAAGCCATCTGTAGTGCTTTGAACACAAACTATTCTTCTCCCAAACTCTTGTGCGGTACGCTTCAAAAAACCAAAGTTTTTTTGCGAACTCATTAGGAATCCATCCTGTGCACCGCCACGTGTTTGGACCATATTGTGCTAAGATCATTAGTCTGAAATATGAAGTGTTTTCATTAGTTTTTTTGTTCAGCTGACATTGCTGACATACTTTAATGTATCTAAAGAGAACAGACGAGCTTATTGGATTCCTCATATAAAGAGCAGTTGGAAGTTAAGCTTTAATAGGCCGAAACATTAAAAGTGACCTGCCTAAATCACAGCGGCGCTGGAAGAGAAAAGGGCTCTCCGTTAATTGAGCGGCTGTAGTTTCGCCCTTTTGTCCGAATTAAATGCTATTCTCCGTGTTGTCACTGATGGAAAAGTCTGTTCGCAGGAAGTGAGAAATCTAAAGGTTCCTCCAACACAGCTGTGAGCAATGCACAGTCCGGCTAAAACCGGACAGATCGTTGACGTCCTCTTGGAGGATTTCTGGGCATTTCGCTTCATTTTTTTTTGACAGTTGTCAGTAGGAGCTGTCAATGTACAAAATATTCCAGTTGAGCTTTAAAAACTGGACTAAAGCTGTCACAATTCAGCATTCTCCTCAAATGTCACCTCTCGGCTCTCATTAGCCATTCCCGTTGCGAGTAGTAAGTACTTTGTCATTCTGCTAGCCGTCGCCTTGAATTGACATTTCACTCAGTGTCTCTCATTTTATTCAGTATTCTTCGGAGACTGCCTTTGCCTCTGTTCCCTCATTTCCAGCCATGCCATTTCACCTTTTTGTCTCCCTGGAAAAGGATAAGCCAGCCAGGACAAAAAAAAAAAAGAGACTGCCAAGTCAGGCCCCTCAAAGGTGCGGATTCATTTTCATGCTTGTTCATCACGCCCTTTTCTACGCTTGTCTGTTTCCATCCTTGGATTATTGGTTGCACTTTTGCTGTGTGCCAGCCTACAATGGTAGACAATTAGGAGATGCTGAATATGAAGACCTGAAGCCAGGCATCAGAAAATGTCTGTATTCTCTTAATTCAAAACGTCATCACATATGTGCAGTGTTGCCACAGTTACCTTGAAAAGTAATCTGATTATTGACCACTGATTACTCCTTTAAAAAGTAACTTAGTTACTTTACTGATTACTTGATTTTAAAAGTAACTAAGTTGGATTACTAGTTACTTTTTAAGTTACATTCAGCAGCTGCCGACAGCCCCCCGCCTCAATATAAAAATGACAATCGGTTTTGTCAATACTCACTTTATTGGAAGTGCATTTTTAACAGTAACGTCAAGTAAACAATGTATCTCCTGACATTTGACAGTGATGTGCTGCAACTCTAAATGTTTCTTTAAATTAGACGTTGTGTTTTTGAAGCTTGATAGTATTTTGTTGCAAGCACAGAGTGTACAACGAACCTTAATATTATTGTCTTTAGCTGACACAAACTCAAAAATAATGGCTGTTTCCCCATTTCAAAAGTCAGTGTTGGTTTCTTTGGGCCGTGACTACAATCTTTCCTTAATAAAGTTTTAATCCTTCAAATATTTTGCCATGTCATGCTCTGTCTGGTTGGTCCTGGCTGAATCATCCCAAAACCTACTGGATGTATTTCACCTTACCTGACATTAGCATTTAGCTCTCAGCACTATTACACCTAATTCTTATTTTTGTGATTACTTTTTAAAAATGTATTTACATAATAATAATAATATTATATAATATTTTAGCCCTGCAATTTATTCGACAATAGCCATTCAGTGCAATTACATCCTTTCTCTGCCTCTCTATAGTTCTCATGGTTGGTGGTGAGTTTGCCTTCCATCACAAGATCCAAGGAGCACACAATGTGGACAATGTTCACAAGATATTGATGGTGCATTGCACATTTGACATAATGCACAAGACAGTCATTGTTGAGGGTCTCTTTTGTTCGGCGGACCTGTAATCTGCTGCTCATGATGTATTTGCTGCAGCGGCATAGCCAGGAATATTATGATGGGTGGGCCCTTGTAGATAAAATGGATGTCACAAGTATAACTTATATCCATGGGCCTGTGATAAGCATCTGAGAGCCAAACACTCAGTTATGTCCTAATGTTAAATCATCGTACTATTGGATGGCCTCACCGTGGGAGACATCAAAGCTTCAAGGATGCAAGAATGTCATCATAGTGAGATCTCTTTGAAATTTAAGGAGTGATATACAGCTGAGGCGACTTGTTGATGACATCGTCGACGTTTCCATCCTGTTTATGAGAGGAGGGTTCAGCGTTTTCCTCTGTCCTTTTCATGTACTGCACACAATCAGGGCCTTCCTCTGTGGCCAATTAATCTGCACTGGGCTTAGCATAGAAATTTAGTGTAACAAAATTCAACCTTTTTATTCGGGTGAGAAACATTTTGCATAGACTTATCCCTCACTGATCGTGTATGTATGGAATGACCTCAATGTGGCCTGACAGACAGAGCATTTAGCAGCAGGAGTTTGTTTATGGCCGGACCAGATCCATCCTCAGACGCAGTGGCAGTGGGGACTTAGCAGACGAGCCCAGATGCTTTGGCTGTGTAGCCTGGTTTGTCAGGTTCACGTCTGGAAACTGGTTGGCTGCTCCTCGTTTTCTTGCACAGTTTTGACATCTGCATGGGGAGTTTTGGACTCTCTTCCATGTCACTACACACATTAGCAAGTTTCATCGCGGACCGCTCTTCCATGAAATTGACTTAAAAAGACCTGTTGTTACCTGCTATAACTGAAAGTGCGCCCTCTTCTGACACACATCATAATACTCATAAGTTTTAAAAGCAAAGCACCGGGATCCTGTGTTATTACCTGAACTATTATTTTGAAAAAAACAAAAAAAACATTTCCATTACCACCAGTAACCACAAATCCTCAAGGTCCTTCAGAAAACCTTTTTGAAAATCAAATTCTAACAAATGGTGTAACACTGCTGATGGTCTCATTCATATGTGTTGTTTTGCTTAGCGATGACAAATTACATATATATATACACATATTTTGCTTGCTTTAATGTGTGTGTGTGTGTGTGTGTGTGTGTGTGTGTGTGTGTGTGTGTGGAACATTGGTCTGTGCTTGTGTCTCATTTATTACATTTCCACAGCGGTTCAGGATACATATACGACTGACCGCTAACATGAGCTGTCAAAGTGGATTCCCTCTCGTTGGTCTTCTGTCTTTATTTGACAGGTGACAGTGAAGAGAAGAGAAGGAGGACATGTGGGGAGACAGAGGGGTGGATGACATGTAACAAAGGTCCCCATCTGGAACCAGACATTGCAATTACATGTGGTCATATTTATGCGTCATAAATCAGCAAGTCACATCAATCCCATGTGCTTTCTATTACCAGCATTAACACCTTCTTTGTTCCTCCTCCTTCTTCTTCTTCTCCTCTTTCTCTGCCGTAGTAAGGATTATGTATATTGTGCAGTACAAAATCCATAGCCTTTGGAATCATATAGAACAGGCATCTGTAGAGTCATTCCTCTGAGGGAGGGCTGGGAGTGTTGTTTGTCCACGCATTCTTCTTTTTAATACTTTTCTTTGTATTAAAATCCCACTGGTAATTAACTACACTGCCAACATGTACATTTTGAAGATTAATGGGTGAAAGTTGTCTAGCAAAAATCCTCTGTACAAGTCCAATAAACAAATGCTTTAGGGAAGCATTTACATATATTTTTGCAGATTGGAATTCTGAATCAGATGGGACAGGTTTGATTTGTCAAGGTGAAGTTATTTTGATGGAAGAGGTGAAAGCCTTCGTGCAGCCCTTTGAGTCTGGGTGACTAATTGTAATTTGTTGAAGCTAATGCGTTGGGATTCTGATGCTCTGACACAAAGGGAAGAACAGTAGCTGAAAAGAGGACAAACCTGTGATTGTTGACCTCGGCGCTGCCCGCTGGGACCGATGTGTCCTCGTTCTGACACTGAAGCTGCTGCCCAAGTTTGTGTGGGTGTCATGAATGGAGCTGAGTGATAATGGTGATTCAATGCATGTGATTTTTAGTGTCACTCTGCTGGACCATCTTGAACCTCTTCTTTCAGTTGTGCTTTGAGACCATCCCACAGTTTAATGACAGTGCTACTTTGGCCTTTAATGGCTGTAACAGTGGCTTGTCAAAGGATCATTTCCTCCTCGCTGGATAAAGTAATGAAGTAACTGTACACAATTCAAGCACTTTCATGTTTTCTACACGCACAATTGCAGGCTTTACATGTAATTAACATAGCTCTTGTCATAAACCAATGGGCTGTGAAGGGGATTAGTGTTTGCATGTGAAAGGGACCCCTGTCAGCTGTGGGATGTAATTAGGGTTAACAACTAAGCTTAGACCCAAAACATCTTCAAGCGGGAGTCAGAGAGTATTGTAATTAGGAAGCACTTTACAGGGCGCACTACTGCGCTTTATGCGCTCCAACTTTACACCCACCATGCCTCACTTTGTTCTGAAAGAGGGGGGCACACTGCCACTGAGGGCCTCAGCGAGAAGAGATTGAATTTTAAATGAAGGCAACATTCATAACTCATTATCGGATATGATTAAGTTGTCCTGGCTGTAATGGATCCCGATGGCGGCAAACACCAAACACATCCATCATAATGGGAGATGTGTCATTGAGTATCAATACACTGTCAATTTGGTCGGTGTCGTACACATGCAGGGTTTACTCTTCTATTCCATTGCCCTGGAGGTTTCCTGATATGTATAAGATGAATGATCTTGTATTAAACTAAGTAAACAAACGAGTGAGTGCCAATCACACGAGTGGTGTGAGTTTGGAGAGAGCGCTGCTGTGGTTTGGAGGAGAGAGCACATCAAATCCAACTTTACACTGTTCACAGGATTTTACATGGCACATTTCCCAGTTATTTTGAGGAAGTAAGAGAAGTTCAGTCTCACAATGGCAGAACAAGTGTAGCAAACGGAAACCTTTACAGATTTAGAGTAGAAATGTTAAGGCTGTCTTTGGTGTACTGCTGCTGTGATGTGGAGGAAGTGGCCTGTTGCACTGACATGTCTGAAGGCTGGCTTAGCACAATACTCACATGCCACATGCACATTGTAAGAGCTGTTGGTTGCTGTAATCGTGCCTCTTGTCTATCCTGGCTTCGACTACACAGTTAAAAAGAGGCAACAAAATCATTGCGTTGCAAAAATGTATTCTTATATTTAGCTGAAGCTAATATGAAGTTTCAGCAGACTCAACTTGGTAGTCTTGTTCTGGTTGTGCTAAGCAGGGGTAGGCCATATTACATTCCTATTATAATCCATGTATGAACCTTACTTTGATAAAAATGGGTGATATCATTCAAGGAGTTATGTCCATATAAGATGAATCCACATCTCAAAATGTGCATCCAGTGATGATGACCAATACCAAGGTGGGAAGAAGTGTGTCCATATGTAGAGAGGTGAAAGGGGTCATTAAGCCCTAACCCAGCTGTATTTCCAAATATATTGTAGGGAGTTAGTACATTAAAAACATTCATTCATTGGATGCATTAGACGTCTTGCACTGGGTCAACTGTCTACAAGACGAGACATGCAAGAATGTGTCTGAACCAGCCTGGGTGATCACTGATCAGTCTGCATCAATGACTCCGACGGAGCCACATCTCCGCCTCTCACACACAGAGAATCTAATACTTCACACTGTAACACTGGGTGATGAGGACTGTGGAACTTGTCATGTTGGGAAGGATTTTCTTCATGACCAGTATGGACAATACAACACTGTCCTCATCTGACCCACTGGTTTTTAAAGCAGCAGCCAGAAAGAGGTTGTTGGAGAATTTGGTGTCTTGCACAGAATATTCACAATATCTTGTTAAGCTGTTGATCGATTATGCTTTCAGACGTGGTCTCTTATGAGATGATGACATGTCTCGTATTTCAAGTTGGAGATTGTATATTTTAAAGGATGATGTAAGAATCTGTGTTTAGTTTTTCTCTATATTTGTTGCTCTTGCGTTGTCACTCTCTTTTTAGCTAGTGCCTGTCTTCAGTCAGTCAGCCACAAAGCTTTGGAGCTATAATAGAAAGAAGATTCTTCTCTTTTCATTACAGCAGCTGTCTTTTTATGGTGTTCATCAAATAAACTCCAACTACCTATTTTATTCTAGCGTCTGTGCTGCCGTTTGCAGATGTGTTCATTCAGAGCATCGGCACCTCCTGAAGCGAGAAAAGCAAACCCCCACATTGCATCTTGCATTGTTAATACCGTCAATCTGTGGCGTTTGATGTGTCAGAGGTCATCTCATCTACCTTGACTTCAGCTCATGAGAGTCCGACATCCCTCATCAACATCCATCAGAAAAAGGTCATGAACTCGTTGCTTTCATTTAGCTGTGGGTTACATTTGTTTTACACACAACATGTCATCATATTACCACATCAGACGCTGGTCTATTTTCCACTGCTGTGGGTGGCGACACTGTTATCCTGGCTTCTTCCATGATGGATTTCTCCTTGTATCATTATTGAGCATCAGTGCGAATGGCAGCTCCACAAAGGAAGCCTCGTGCTTTGATTCCGGAAGAATGACACCAAGACATGGTGTTACAGATCTCTGAGACATTTTCAAACCCATTGATTCTGCACTTGAAAATCTCCCAGCATTATGTCACATTGTGCACATTTAGCCAGTTATGTGACAAGAGAGACACAGCAGCTAATAACAAAATGGATCCAGATGTGCAGGGAGCGCAGCCAGCAGCTATTAATATGGCACTTCATGTATTTAGCTACTAAAGATACAGGAAACCTCAGTTAGAAGCACAAAGAAAATGTTCGATTCAATTCGATTCGGATTCGAGTCAGGCTAAAGTCATGTACGACTTACAAGGTGTTTTTGACAGTGCAGCGGATTGGACAGACCGCTGTAAACAAAAACAGACTGAAACATTTATCAGAAATTATTATAACCATTATTACAAGAAGAAGACACCAAGGCACACCTGATGAATTTACAAAGTTAGATTCTTAGGCATTCCTTATTTCTACTAAGTCGCAATTTATTTTTGAGATTGCATTTAGTGAAGGGGACATGAGGACAAGTTTAGCTTAACCCTATATCACCGAACGTATCATATATGATCCATGAGTGTGTGTTTCTCTTCCACCTGCCAGCTCCATTGGTGGATTTCCCATTGTAAATTGCATGATAGCAGATCATAGCTTATACAGAGTAACATTTGATAAAAAAAAAATTGAAACTCATATATTAAAATTGATATTTGAATTTATTTATTTATTTTTGGTTGTTTGTTCAGGACCATTAAAGGCTCCAGTTTCAAAGAATTGGAATTTTCTGTCAATTATTTCATGGTTCAGGCTTCACAGGGTTAATTTAAGGTGTAAGACTTGTTCTTGATTTGGAACTTGACTCTGGACTTTTATAGCCAACTCTTAGTAAGACCAAAGAGTGACTTGTTTCCACCTCCTCTAACATGGCACACAGTGTACAGTAAAGGCTACAGAGGGGTCATTAATACATAAACTGTAAGTGTGAGCCAGATGAGCACCAGAGAGGAAAGCTTTACAGAGCAGATTCACCACATCCAGTGGAACACGTTTGTCTTTGCTCGAGGCTGATTGATAACCAACAGGCTATATCTGAGGAGTGAGACTAGACTGAGCACCGGAAAAACCAAACAAACAAAAAAACATTAATGACAAATCGAGCTCTGCATTTTAGAGTGAAAGAGAAAGAGAGGGTGTGTACTAATGAAACAAGGCCAACAAGCTGCTGAATGTCACCATCTGCTCAAAACAATCCTAACAATAAGATATGTGACAAATACAGCATCACTGCCAATTCACAAGTCATTTGGAAAAACTCACCTGTTGCTCAATAAAAATCCTATCAATACAGCTTCTCAGTTTATGTTATGTCCATTTCTACACACACGTCTCCTTTTCCCTTGTCACTTGGATTAAGCTTCATGAACGTTTCATGGTAAAAAATCAGCCAAATGTACATGTGTCACCTGGAGTCAATGTACTTTTACTGCTCCGCAGGAAGTCGTCTGCTGTCAACATGCTCCAAAAACTGTCAATGACACAAACTGTAAAGGTCATAAAATTCATAAAACACTGGCATCAGTTGGTGGCCAATTTGTCACTATAAACAATTCATTTACAAATTCATTATGTTGAGTAGCTGTAAAAGTCTCATCTAATTCTGAAATTTCATTCACAGTATACGCAATATATTTAAATCTATATGTCTGGAAACCAATTTTGAGCCATATCACATCATATTAAGTCAAATAGCATCACTTCCTGTCGCATTTAAAGGGCAATTTAGAGGTTTATATTATGTGTATTTCAATAGCACTTCTAAGCTGGCGTCATATTAAGCAAACTGACAATGATAAGCTTTTCACTGCAGTATATAATGACACATTTCTACCACCAGCACAGTTTAAGATGACTGTGTGTAACGTGTCATGTGAAGTCCATGACCTGAGTTTAACCTCCTCTGAGTGTTTGTGTTTGGAAAAGCGATAATTGCTGGATAAACTCATTTCAATATTTGATCTTATTAATGTGTTTTCATGTCTATCATCCAGGGTCAGGACTGTCACATGAGATCTTATCCGCTCGCAGCGTACGAGCCGTAATACAATCACAGCAACGCAGGGTGGTCTGGTCTATACTTCAGTTTAAATGATGACCATTTTTCTTCATGTGACATTAATTTAGTCTCGGCAACTCAATAAAGCTTTTTTGATGCACAATAATTGCGGAGCACATTTTACAAGAAGTCAATTTAAGATTTGCATGAAGAATGGCAGCATGTCATGGTGGAAGGGTTTTGCAATAAAGAGACAAGCGATTGAAATTGAGATACTTGTGAGCGGCCGCAGCTTTGGCTCAGAAGGCACTCATGCGATAGAAATGAAATATAAATGGGAAATTAATGGAGGTTTATTCAGACAGTGTCATTGAAAACTTTTGCATTGCTGTCACAGGCGCGAAACTTACTTCTGGGAACAGGTACACATTTAGATAAGAAAAAAAAATCAGTGACGAGTTGAAACGACTAAATGCAAGAGAGTGATTATTGTCTATGAAAGGCATCTAACATTTGTTATCTGTTCTTTTTAAGGACACACAGGCGCAACATCTTAGTGGCAGATAAATCATTTTATAGTGGGTGATAAATGCCAGGATTCTGAATTGATATTGGACAGTCATGATGTCACAATTACTTTAAATGCAGTTATACAGTGCTGGGTTACTAATGGGATCACACACTTGACTTTGTTTTTTTTCTTCTTTTTTTGTTTTGTTTTGTTTTAAGGCTGCAATTTTTAAAAAGCTAGTTTGGATAAAACATTTTAAAATGTTTGAAAGGTAGAGGTGAAGCCAGGCATGAATCTATTCTCAATATGTCAACAAGGCGAGCACACTCAGCTGACCTGGAGACAGAGCGGAGAGATACTGTCCTGAAAACTAAAAAAGATTCTTATTGTCGCTTCTTTTATCTATTCCCACACACACACAGTCATAGCTGTTGGCTCTTTAGATACTGCTGTGTGTGATCAGTCTGTGCTGATGCAGCTGTCTGTAATGTCAGCCATGCATTCAGTCCTATAACCCTAATGACCTTTGAGGCATATTTGTTTTTTTGCATTAGCCTAATACATGTATGTTATCTTTTAATCAATAATTTGGAAGTATGCTTATTCTTACAGTGTGGCACTTTTTGATGATTTGCCAGATGTTTGTGAGATCAGTAACAGCAAGGTGGAGGAAGACATCATTAAACATAAAAGATGTCTGTGACTGAAAAATGTCAAATGTTGGGTCCACTTCCTGTTTCATGTGCCCACAGCTACACTGGTTGAAATGGAACTGACTCTCTCCCAAACAATTATGGCTGTTGAGCCGATTCTTCGATTTGGGGATTTAGGTGTGGGGACTGATGGCACCAGGCCTGTTCCAGTCTGGGTCAGTTGGTGTTCACTGTGGGTAGATATCACAATAATATAGCATGTGATATCTTAACTCTTCACTTGTTTTCATAAGGTTCTTTTTGTTGTTGTTTTTAAAAAAAATAAAGTTTGATATTTGCAACTGATAAACAGCTTGACCTGAACTTATAGCCTTGTTTTACAAAGTTCATGTCACGTTTTCAGATTTTAACTGGACCCAAGAGCAAGACTAAAATGAGACTGGAAAAGTCAAATGGATTTACTAAACATAAAAGCACCCCAGGACTTAAAGAAAAAACTAAAATGGTGATCAACAACGAGAAGTCCAGGTGTGAGGACTGCTGCAGTGGTTGAAGGCTGGAAGGTGGATCCTGAGGCTGGATGGTGGAGACATGAAGATGAAGATAAAGCACGCTGGAAACACTTGATGTAGAGGGGACACTAGAAACAGGAAACACTGGAAACCACGGAGAAAGACAGGGAACACAGGAACCAGATCATGAGAAGACAGAGGGAGTACTAAGGGAGTGAGACGATCCGGCAGCTTGCAGATAGAACCAGAGCTTTTAAAGCTGCCAGTCGTGAGGAGGAATGAGGGACAGTTGAGAGCAGCGAGAGGGGGGCCCAGGACCTGAAGACCACACCTCCAGCCACTGAAGCAAAGCCTGAAGAAAAAGACAAAACCAAATACACTGGAGTATCTGACTGAAAATGCACTGAAAATAAACCAGCAAAACACAAGAGACACAAAATCATGACAGTTCTCATCTCCAGTTTCCTCTGCAGGCTCTCACACCTCTCCATCCAGGACCTCACCCAAACTCAGCACTTGCCTTCTTCCTTTTTGGCCTTTTCAGCACAAATGTCACTGCATAGAATCAGTGCAAGCAGCTGGTTGCTGTCCATGTTTGTTCTCATACAAGAACATGAAATTGTTGGTGTTCTCAAGGGGCTGTCTAAAACAGGAAGTTCAGAGGTTAGTGACCAGTGGTTCAGTGTGTTGTCATAAGTTTTATGTTCCTTCCTGACGGTCAAAGACTGAAACATCTGTACAGGTTGGTGGAGGCCATCTTTGTCTGTAGTTCACACATTTTGAGTTTTTTTGTAGGCCTTGGAAATGAAGTAAAAACAACATCATCCAGATCAGGATCCTGCACTTCTGAGCATCTTCAAGTTCTTCTTGTAGTTTGTGTCTTCAGGGTACTCATTCTTTCACCGAATAACTGTCAAATATGCGTGTCATTAGTTTGTTACTCCTACAGCATTTGCATATGGCAGCTACTGTATAGCTGAATTTAGACAACTTTAAAAAAGGTCAAAAGGTCAACTGTTATTAGTCTGACATAGGATATCAACTGGACATGGCGCTGGGTGCAGGCTGGGATCAGAAAGAATACATTTCCATAAATTATAGATGGCTGTGTTAGAGGCTGTGACAATCATGACCAGTCCCATTCACTGCTTTCATCCCCTCCAAGCACAGGGCTCTCCCCGTCATGTTACACTGACAGTTTGGAAATCCTGTGGTGACTTATCCTCAGAGTAAAGATTTTTTTTCTTTCTAAGCTGAATTCATTTTTTCTGGACGTTATCCTACTGTCATCATCTTTTCCGTGCGTAACAGTGTGGGATTTTATTTGTCATCACTCTGATCCACACAATAACCATCTGCAGTTAAATACTACCATACTGCAATAACTGACACAAGGGAATTCAAAAATGCAGTTTTCATGTGGTATTTTTTTCCCTTATATCACAGCCATACCTCTACCTCTATTGTAATTTAACATGCAGAGCTTCAGGCGACACTTTGGCCACACTCTTAAAACGTGCACTCTGATTGGCCGGTCTGGCAGGAGTGGACGGTCCTGAGGGGGGGAAAGAGAAGTTTTAATTGATGGACAGTTTGATGTTCCATCATCAGCAGCATCAGAAGCTCTGTGGAGTCATTCATCAAAACAACAAGCCACTAAGAAGATTTGTGGTTATTTTCTACAGTGTGGTGGCTGTAGAAGATCTGCAGTGCGTAATTATAACATCACCCTATACTCAGAGCCTGTAAATGGAACAGATACCTGCTGTCTGCGGACGGCTGTAAAGACCACATGTGTTTGCCAGCGACAACATGCATCCTGAGCTGTTATTAACAGGTGAATTTCAGGCAGGGTTGCATTCGACCAGAGGGCCTACCTGGACCATAGTCACGTCATGAGGGGCACAGAAAGGCTTGGCCTGGCAGTTGCTTTGGATTATAGCACATCATGCTTGGTGCTCTTTCTCAGTTAGCATCAAAAGAAATGAAAAAGAGAAATCAGAGTCACTGTGGAGCAGGAAGACTTTCCCATACAGTGCTTATTCATCAGTAGTTAATGAATTTATCACAGCAGGCCTTTGATCAGTCAGAACAGAATATAGCAAATAATGATCTGCTTATTTTCAAGCTCTATTTTGTGTTATTTGCATTTTCATCATCAGCATCTTCATCAGGGTTAAACCCCTAAAAGATTCTACATTCCACAGTGTCTTTTAATGAGACCCTCACTGCTGGGTAAATACCTGCACACTGTCAAACTCTCTGGGCCTAATTTGTGGCGCTCCCTTAAAAAATGTTTAGTCTCCAAGCACAAGCTGAGATAACCCTGCTGACATCATCAGGGACATTTTCTCAGGCTTGGCAAAGCTCCTCGAGAAGCCATGGAAGAAATCATGTAACTGCTTTCACAGGCTGAGAAAGGTGAATTAGAAAGGTATGCTGAGCTTGATGTGTCGCTCCACATTAACTGATTTAAAGTTCCATTATATAAATTCGCAGATCTTAACAAAGATTAGCTACTTACCATTTCTGGCCGACTGACTAATCAATGGGGCAATGACCACATGCTGATGGTGTTTTGTCTTGAGAAAAGTCGGGTCAAGAATTTTAATTAAAACAACAAATTGAAACCATTTATATTATATTGCAAAAATGTACTTATTGATTGGACACTGGATGCTGGAAAATAATTAAGCTGTGTTGTGATGAAAAGCCATTTTAATGGCCCCATAGGATTTTTCATAAAGAAATGTGGGAGAAACAATTAAACTGTTTTCCTCCATCCATTTGTCAGTGTGACCGTGTTTTCCTGAACGCAGCAGCAACCACTGTGTGTAGACCAGAGCGGAGCATCTGTCCTCCTGCGGAAGCCTAACTTTATCCTCCTCAGGTGACATATATAGACTGCACACCCAGCCCATATAACCGCTGTGAAGTTTGTAAAAGAGGAGGCTGAAATTGATGGCTTGAAACAGTCCGACGCCAAGACGGGGGGACAATTAATCCTGCCTCACCGTTAAAGACGTCTCCTGGATACAATGGAGGATGCCAGGTCCATCTGCGAAGTCAAGATGTAAGAGTCATGCATACATGCAGACAGAGAAAGCTACGGCTCCTAATTCTGCTCATTAATCACCTGTCTGCCGAACATCCTCCAGAGAAAAGTGCTCCGTTCCTCCGAGGTAATTACAGCACTTGAAGGAACGCTCTCTGCTGCAAATGCTCATAAGTAGCCATCTTATCCCTCTCCTGCCCTTCCTTTTTTTTTTGCCTCGGCATTGGAGCCAATAGCTTCCATGTCCTCTGGAGAAGCTTCCTCCTCCTCCTCCTCCTCCTCTCGAGCCTTTTCTGCTGCACCGCTCTTGCTCCTCTTCAGCTTTGTAGTCAGCAGACTTTTTTTTTTTTTTTTTTTCCCGGGCACGCATCCATTTGGCATCCGATGTGGGATAAATAAATTATAGCCTCTAAAATCAATGCCCAGTCCATGATGTAGGCTGTAGCCTTAGTGCTTGCCACCATGCTGGAATTATGTCACCGGGCCTCGAACAGGGACATTTCTGGAGCCCCAGAGCGATGCTGCTGCTCAGAATTTTGTGTTTTGAATTTTTACTGAAAAGCCATTCCCAGCCTTCTGACATTTATTATTTGTCATACGTTTTCATGGGTAATATTACTTTTACTGCAGAGACTGATGGAGGTTTTTGAGGCACAATTTGTCTCAGGAAGCTGTTAGTTTGTCACCACAGTATCCTGGCCTGAACCAGTTCTTCCCCTTTGATTCACTGCCGCGCCTGGAAGCTGTCTTTAATTTCTCTACAGAACCACTCGAAGAATCTAAAAATAAATCAAAAACAGTTGCAAAAGTGACATCTTTGTGCATTTATTTTTAAAGGCAGAACAGTAGCAATGCCACTCACTCTGTAAGCTGTGTGTTGATGTTGGAATGAAACATTTATAACCATCAGCAGATGATGCTTTTTTTAAAAGTTGTAGTAATTTCATAGCTGTTTGTAGGCGGTCTGAGACTCCACTTGCATAAAATACATCTTTAAATGCATCCTCAGAGTGATTCTTTGAGAGCCACGCAGGCTGCCGTCGCTTTGCTAACGCTTTCTCTCTCTCTCTGTTGGTTTCTGTGTTCCCAGATGGAGATGATACCAGAGCCTGATCCTGATGACGAGGGGACAAAAATAAGTGTAAGTTGAAGAACGCGTCACGTCGTCGTAGCCCTGCGCTTCTGAAACGCGCGCCATCGTGACCCAAGTTGGCAGCGTTTCATTACGAGCCAACACAACAGCAGCTGATTTCCCCGAATAATACACCTTCAACCAGAGAAAGGAGCTAATCAGTGAAATCAGTGGCAGTGTATTATTACTGTCAGAGTGGTTCCTTTCCTGCGCTCATGCCCCAGCATGCCCCCCCCCCCACATCTCTGCTTTCTGTGCCAGTGCCCCACACAGCCTCCCTCCCGATGACCTCACCGGAGATAGTCATGTAATGTAAATGCCACGTCTTGTAATGTAAAGTGACAGGTCCAAGATCAAGATTTTAAAGGTAAATTCTATTTCAAATGGGGTCATCCTCTCTGTGTGTTATGAAAGCACTTTGCTCACTCAAGCAACAGCGTGGATCTAGGAACATGTTTCTTCTCCTGTCTCACTTCTTTTTTAGTAATGTAGCTGCATTACTGGATTTCCTGGAGTCATTTATGTCATATTTTCTGTTATTAACAATTGAAACGGACCCAGGTTGTTTCCTTCAGAACACAGCAGAACTCCACACCAACTAGGGTGCCTTTTGTTTTTTGTAAAAAGAAATTTTCAACTCAAAGTTGCCATGCACAGCTTGCAAGCAAGTGACTACACACTGTGCAGTAAGGCCTCTACAATTGTACAATTTCATGTAGCAGATTCTTTTACCCAAAGAGACATGCATTCACATGTCAACCAGCAATTTGGGGTTCAGTATCTTGCCCAAAGGCACTTTGACACAAAGGCTGCCGGGGTCAGGGATCGAACCACCAACCCTCGGATCGGTGGGTAACTGATCTACCTAACGAGCTATGACTGCTCTACCTGTCGTCCCTGTAGCTCAGGAGGTAGAGCCGGATGTTACTCTCTGATTTGCTGTGTACTTGGAACAGAAGTTGACATGTTTGCAGCCGTAGGATCAGGACACCATCACAGAGCTCTGGATTATACCCATGTTATTTGCATATGGAGCCCTGAAGTGACTACAAGCTACTAGTTTGTGACAAGAAACACTGCATGTTTTGACCGAGACATAATGCCACTCAAGTTATGTCTTAATCATAATGTGGACATTTCCATCCTAAACATATCTGTACTTGGGTAAAAAAAAGTCAACAATGACTTGAAACACAAAACTATTATTTCGATACTGAATCAAAATTATTATTTTTAAAGTTGTCTAAACCGAAGCACCTGTGGTTTGTTAGCCTGCCTTTTACCCCAACCTACCTACATACTCTGTAAATAACAAAAGTGAAGCACAGGGGTGAAAAAAAGGTCAGTCTTTAAAAAAATATTTCGAAAAATGTTCAAATGTGTAAATGTAAATTCTCTGAGACAGCTCTGGCATATGTCAGCAAAGCTCTCCCATGTACCACCAATTATTTCCATCAGTCCCACCAGTGTGCCCAGTTGAGCTGTCCTGATTAACATGGACGGGCATGTGAGTTTGTTGACTGCTCCCAGAGCTGTACAGAGCTGGATCTCTTCTTTACCCCTTGTTAATAAATGGACATGTGCACAGCTGTGGATGGCGGACTCGCCCACAGTGTTCTATACTGCCTCTGACTGCCTGACTATTATCATCAGGAAGATGGACAGGAACAGAATTATACTGTCAAAGAACATGTACCTCATATATTGCATTATGTTTTTTTTCGTCCATAAAACATGAGTTTATTTGTTGTCTATATCTACTTACTTTGTTCTATAACTACCGTGTCAATACACCAGAGACACCCAACTTTACAGCTAATTTAGACATGTCTGTCTCTGTGTTCTTCTCACTGGTTTAAAGTGGATGAGGTGCGTTGATGTCATATATTTCTGTGCACCAATTAAAATAGTTTATGCTTATGGGTTTTTGATCGGTAAACATTTAATGAATAATACATAAGGATGTTCTTTTCAGAATATTATTTTTGATCATTGGTTTATTAGGTCATGAATTTTTAATGTTATGGAGAAATATTCCAGACGTCAAAGCAGTTTGACTGTATCACCTTTCTCAGGTGTACACTAATCTTCCAACATTAAGTATCCTGTCATGTGACACTACCAGAGTTGGGCAATAGGATTATATATATATACAATGAATGATGTACTGAGCCTGTGCAAGCATCATTGCAAATCTATGAGCAGAACTACTTCCTGGTAATATTGGATTAGTACAAGTTTGCTGCATCTCTGTGATTAAGTACCGTAATGTCTGCCAAAAACATACATTGCATTTAGCTAATTTATCTATTACGAGTTTCTCAGTTGACTCTCCAGAAAATTAACTGTACAATAATGCATGTTTATGGAAACTGCTATATAAACTTTCTTGTACTCTGACAGAAGACTTTATTTAAATCCACCTCAAGACACTACTAGCCCGATTTTGCACTCAAGCTAGGAAGCAAAAGATATTGGCTCCAGTGCCACCGGAGTCCTTAAGCTTGACCACAGTGTTGAAGGAAAGCCTGCATATGCTTCAAGAACACAGCTGTTTTAACCCTGACCAGCCGAGCCAAGAAATCCCTCCTAGTCAAATACTATTCACCTGAAACTATCATTGCCACTTCTATATATACATGAGTCCAACTTTAAATAGGATCCAAGTGTCACAGTATAACGGTCATGTGTTGAAGAATGAAGTGGCATGATGTGTCATGAAACCTTGCTGTATTCCATCATTCCACCCACTGTTATGACACTGTGGTCTCTTTTAATTACTCCAACAGACAGTGAAAGTCCAGGGCAACGACATCTCACACAAGCTGCAAATCTCCAGAGTCAGCAAGAGCGACGAAGGACTGTACGAGTGCCGCGTGACACGAGCTAACTACGGAGAGATTGTGGAGTACAAAGCCCAAGCCTGGCTGAAGGTCAACGCCACGGCCAGGCCACGACGACCACTGCCGCCTCCCAAGAAGAGCTCCCCCCTGCACCTGACGGACAAGAAGCCGAGAAAGTCCAGCTCACCTCTGGGCCAGGACAACATGAGCTCAGACCAGAGGGTGGCCTCCACCTCCACCTCTCACACATCCTCCAACACAGCTAAACACAACCCCGGCTCAGGTAAGGCCCTGGGGGAGGGTTACATAACGAGGGCACTGTGGAGCAGAAAAAAAAGCTCATGTAGCCAGAGTTTTTACTACCAGCATAAAGTCTGACCCGCAACCTTCCTGATGTGCTCGACGTTTTCGTGAGTCACCTACTTTGGTTAAAAAAAGCTGTTTGGTTGAGATTCAGAACAGTCAAATCAAGTCAAGTGTAAAATGATGCTTTAAAAAAATGTTTCTAGGCAGACTGATGGAGACGGATGCATCATCTCTCCATGGATCCAATGAGAGTGGAACCTTTGGTATGTGGTGACTCTGAAGAGCTAAACAGACTGTGTGGCGAGTGTCTGGTCTCTCTGAACTGGGACATAATGCAGCTGTTGCAGAGCAAGAGTACAAGCAGGAAACAGTGATTTGAGAGCCAGGAGAAGATGGCCAAGTCATCTGGCTGGCTCTTTGGTATTGATTAACGACTCTTTCAGCCTCCTTGAGAGGCAAAGTGTTAGCTCAAGTTTTTTGTCACAACTTGCACCAAGTAGCAGGAATCCATCGTGTTTCACCATCTGCCTCTTCACGAAGCCGGTAGCCCCCATCTGCCTGCTCACATTCTGCCATGCTAAAGTCTTTCTGCCAAGATCGTGGTGTGGTTTAAAGGTAGCGGCATACAGTCGTAGAATTCAGAGTATACTGTCAGCGTGGCTTTCAGGCTACATCACAGTGAGCTATCGTCTAACTAGCTGCACATTAAAAAGCTGTGTCAGAGGTCAAAGGTGATTAATCTTTGAGTGCAGGAATCAAAGCAGAGCAGCATCCAACTCCAGAGTAGAGCTGCTCTGAGGTTAGAAGTCCTTGCTCTCTCCGTAGCACAGCGACGATGGTCGTAAGCTCTCCACATGATCCACACAGCAAACTGTGTTCATGCTTTCACAAGTCATGCTCCTGTCCTTGAAGGAGTTATCATTGCTCTCTGGCACTGCAGTGGGTACTGTGGACAAATGTACAGTAGAGATGGGCGGATCTATCCAAATATCGATAGTATCGATACCAAGTTGGTATCGCTATCAGATCGATACTTTAATGTCAGTTTCGCTCTTGTATAAAAAATTAATTGAGAAAAATCCAGAAAAGAAGTGCATATATTTGTATTGTAGTTTCTCAACATTCTACCTCAAAAAAGATTTTGTTTTAATTTGCTCTCATATAATATATTTTTTTTGTTTTTTTAAGAAAAAAATGCACACATAACAATGTTTGGGGGAAGATTTTTTACTTACTGCTCTATTGCTTCTGTTTTTGATAATAAAGTATTTTGCAGTCGCCTTTAAACTTTGCCCAAATTCTGTCCTTGGTTTTAACAAAATAATCCCAAGGAAAAACCACAAAAACACCTAAGGGTCAGCAGTGTGATGGTACATCAACCTTAAATATTAAAAGTATCGGTATTGGTATCGGTATCGGCGATACTGGCCCTGTATTTAGTTGGTATCGGATTGATATCAAATCTTGCAGTATCGGGCACCTCTAATGTCCAGCCCACAAAGCAGAGGTGTTGTTAAAGGAGAAAAGGAGCATGAGATGTTGCTTTGGCTGAATCCAAATGTCCGTGGCGTTATGACGTTATCTGCACTTGAAAATCTGTGGACTTGAGGACTTGCGGAAGTTTGTAAGTGCCAGTCCAAATCCACAATTCATCAAGTCTCCAAGAGGTCTCCAGGGGGTCTCGAGCTGACTTTCTGCTAGTGAAATGATCTACTCTGTTCCATTCATGAGACAATATACAATTATAATAAAAATAATACATATCACGTATTTTAAAAATATTATGCACTGCAGAATAGGGACCTTATCTGTTGTGACTACTATGTCATGTAGCACACCTGTATATGTAATGCATTCATTGTAAATAATACCATTCAAATGTTGTCATTGTGCAGGACATAAGCTGTTGACCAAAAAGACAATCATTAACAAAGAGTCGGAGCCACAGACTGCGATGTTTAAAATGTTGCCAGGCGTGAGCCAGGTCCGTGCACCAGCCTCAGTTATGTAATTGCAGATGTTATAATGGGCCTTCGTGTTTGCAGAGCCCAGAGGTAGAAGCATGGAGCAGGCCTTAGAGTCGAGTGTCACTGTCACCATGTATCTGAGGCCCCACTACTGAGCTCTGCATGTTCCTCTCACTTGCTTCAACTGTAAACTATCAATAATAATAATAATAGCCATTGATTACAAAGTGACTAGGCTGATGGAGCTGATGAGCAATGGAGTGATGGAACTCATGATCACAGCCAAAATTAAAACTATTTTTCAGTCCACAGATATTAAATAAGTCTGTTGTTTTATTTCATCTTGTTCGGAGAGTTGTAATTCCCTTGGTTCAGGGATCAGCTAAAAGTCAATTGCCTGCCTCTAGCCCAAAATGTTGCTGCTCAGCTCTTCACTAATTCCAGGAGACGAGAACACATCCCACTCTTTCATGCTGAGGTTCAAATGAATTAACTTTCCTGCTAATGTTTAAGGCCTCATATGACCAGGCTCCCAGGTATATTTTAGAATTGTTCTTCCCCCGTGAGCTGATCCTCAGGCAGGCATCCTCTGGTGCTTCTTAAATCTCACCTTATTATCAGGGTCTTCAGCTCTGGATGCCCCCACCTGAGCAGGCTAGCCCAAATCGGAAGCATTATTTTCCACAGTTATTTAATTTGAATTTCACTGCTGCTTAATTATGATACTCATTTTTTTTAATGCTGTGGCTACAATTAAAACATTTCCTCATTTGTGTCTTCAAGCAGTGTATCAACATGACCCAGGAAAACAGAATACGGCCCTGAATGCAACACATACATAGATTATTGTCAGATTTTTCTACACACAATAATCTCATCACAATAATTAGACAGATGCAATAATCACATAAAAAAAAAACTGTTACATGTACTGTACAAATACAGTTCATGAAATTACCTGCAGTATGTCTCAGTCATGAAACCCTCACACCCAGTCTGTAATTACACTCGGCGGAACGCAAGGAATATCAATGCTACCTTTGTCCTTCATCAGGCACAGTCAGCCGGAATCCTTTCAAAGATGTGTGCAGTGTAATACCTATTGAGTCGCCTCGCTGAGTGCAAACATCATCAGCCTCTGCAAGAAATGGAAAACGTGCAGACCAAGCCAGTGGAGAAGGATTTAACCCTTTCATTATTGTGCAGGTCAGCTGTGTTCCCAGTGGCTTTATTTTTGACAAACATGAACAAAATTCATCTGTTCAAGGAATCCCCTGCAGGAAGCAACCCGCACAATACAGTACTCCTTCTCTTAAAGCGACCAGTGTCTCACATAAAACATTTCACTTTAAATCATTTTGTAAGCTGAGGCACAATTTTATCAACTAAAAAAAGTAATTTGCATTTTAAATAAATTCTCCAATCTTTGATAGCAATACTGTCACAACAGAAATGTGTGCAACTGTTTTGTGCAACAATTAAATTTTAGTTCATTTTTGTGAGATATTCCTCTGCTTTCTGCAAAATAAGGAACAGTCTAAGATTGTCCAAGATTTCAAAAATGCAAGAAACATTAAGTGACTTGGTAAGATTGAAAAACACGTAACATACATGTTATGATCAAAAGAACCTAAAGCTGACTGTTGGTGGAAGATCTGATGCAAAGAATGGTCTCAGAGTCAAACCCGCACAGCCACCCTGACCAAGAGCTTCTCAGTATGACATCACACTACTTCTACCTTGGTTACAAAGAGATTATTTTCAGGACCACAACAAATCGATGGTGTTTGAACAATGGTCGATGGTGTGCTCATTTTTCTGCTTGGAACACAGGGGCGCAGCATTGTAAACATTCAGGCTCAGCCCAGACCGTGAGGACCTGGGGTCATGCTCCCCTCGCCTCAGTTTTTCTCTCATTCATGTCAGTTTACATACACAATTTTAGAGATAATAGAAAATCTGAACATCATTTGGGAAAATCATGATAGTTGTCCAAAATAAATAAAATCATCCTCATCGCAGTTTGGTCAAATTGCGGGAAAGATCATAGTTTGGGTTAAATTAAGTACAACAAGCTACATGATGTCAGTTAAATACATTAGGTCTGTTAACAAGTATAAGTGTTGTGTTGAAGTCCTGTGTGTGTGTTTGTCAACCCTATGTGGACTTTCTTGCTCTTTATACTACACCACTTGACTTATTTGTTTTATTATACTTTTGTTATATGGACCCATCTCCTCTCCAGAACAACTAACTCCACAGAAGTTAATGGGAAGAATTAACAATTTCCTGCATGCAAAATTAGAGTTTTGCATATTTAAGGTTTAAAACTGCGTTAATGTAAACTGATTGAAGAGACTGGATTTCCACTACCGCCACCTAAAAAGTCTTATGTTCCCATTTTTATGTTAGACGATATAGGTGGGGTAGGAATTCAGCATAACTGGCATAACCAAGATTGTATTGCAGTATGATGGAGTAAGGTTCACAGAATAACTGTTTAGCCCACACATCTGTTCCTTTTGAAGCCATGCCATAATAATCTGGGCTGCTCTAATTGCAAATCAAAGATCCCCAACAATGCCAAGTAAACGTGGTCTTCATTTTCTGAATTTGATATGAGGCCAAGAGAAGAACATTTACTGAAATGATATTAGATTTCTGCAGGGAATAGCATGGACAAACAACATGGGCATTTATTTGATCAACTCCTGGTCGCTCTGTTATCCTTTCATCATCTTTTCCTCTTAATTACTCTCTCACACAGTTCCACTCGTTTGTGCCTGGAATTGTCCCCCAGTGAAAGAAAAAAACAAAAAAACAAAAAAACAGTATTAAGATTTCTGATCATCAACTTAAGAAGCAGAAAAGATGAAATGGAAATCTTATTCTTATCAGCTCCTGGCTCTCTCCTTTCTCCCTCTCTCTCTCCTCCACTTCTTTCTTCTCAACACATTTCATCTCTTGTCTCCTTTTTTTTCTCACAGTTTTCACATCTCATTTCCTGTTCTCTCCTTCAGTCCTCCCCTCGCTTCGCCTGCCTCTGCTGTGTCCGCAGTTCGCTGGCTAATGCTGACGCTGCCGAGCCACTTTGCGTGGACGGCGGCGGGGGATGAGTCCTGAAAAGCTTTGTTATGTCCACAGTCTGTGAGCTACTTAACTAGTTAGCTAGCGAGCTTGTTAACTGAGGCGACGAGACCGAACGAAATGAAATGACACACGTAAGAAAACAAACCCCCACGACAATGTTAGGGCAAACCTATATATGCTGATTTAGTGCATGTTCACAGAACCCTGATTCGACTCAATTGAAAACAGTGTAAACACAATATATCTAATGTTTAACAAAAGGCTGTGAAAGTTGTGGAATGATCCAAAAACACCTGTTTGTATCACGTCACAGGTTAAACAAAAATACACATTTGTCGCAATGTTTTACCATTTATCCACCATTTATCCATGGGACAATATAAAATTCTAATAAAATTAATACATGTCACATATTTTGAAGATATTATGCACTGCAGAATAGGGACCTTATCTGTTATGGTTACTATGTAATGTAGCACATTTACATATTTGATGTATACATTGTAAATAATAACATTCAAATATTGTCAAGGACAATCATTAACAAAGAGTCGGAGCCACAGACCGGCCAATAATCAATAATAATAATAGCTACGCTTTTTTGGAATTGGGGTGGTTACACAAAAATGCCACTTATAATAATTAATGTACGTGTATGTGATGCTGTCTCATATTTTTTGCATGTGCATTGAGTCTGTGTGTCATTAAGAATGCTTCACACACTACACACTTCCTCATCTCTTTTCACATACTCAGAGGAAATCGCCGTTTATGGTTTCAACTTGTACAACAACAATATAGATCCCTGAGCAGCAGACTAATTTTCCCCTTAGGTGGCTTTCTCTCATTAACTCCTGTTTTCAATTCTCTGACTATCAAACTATGCTATAATTGTGCCGTGCCTCCTCATCTATAAATGTCAATCATTTCCTACCTGGTCAGACAGTTCAGACAGGAAGTGGGCCCTGCTCGGGGCTCAGATAGCCCTCTGCACCCTGAAGCAAACATAGAGAGATATTACATGCCACTGAATGGAGGTAAAAAGTTGAATAATCCCCGGGGCTGCAGAGTCGGAGATTATGAGGCAGCCAAATTATGCTGACAACTGTGTTGCAGTGAGTCCTCTGTGCGGTGTGTCTGACACTGATAAATGCCTCTGCGTGGCTGCTCAGGCAGCCTCGGCCGCCTCCTCCGAGCAGCGGAGAGGTGCTACGGCTGAGGGCGACAGAGTTCTATTACTGCCGCGCTCAGGTCGGAGGCAGATGAGCAACAATAGGTAAATGGGTTGAGATGAAATTAAACCTGGGAGAGTGCAGATATTTTCCTTTTCCGCATTGCTGCATCTGTAAACAATGAGGCACTTTCCAGATGGGGGGAATGTGAGTGTGACTGGTGGAGCGGCTGCAGCAGCAGCAGCAGAGTGGTTTGTTCACAGCTACTCCCCACCAGTGTGTCAGCTGTTGTTAGATCACAGCTCGGCCTCCATCGTTCCTGGCACTGTTGTTCTCTCAAAGCTCAGAGGTGACCAGAGCTGAAAAAAAAAAAAAAAAAAAAAGGAAAGAAAAATGTCCCCTAAGCCAGAGTTGTCCCCGGACCCCCGAGGCCAGCCTGGTTCCCGCATGAAAGAAAAACAAATATGGACTCAGCTTGATTGCATAAGCATTCATCCAAACAAAAAATCACTGACCTTGTTTTTAAGAACCACCATATTTTTTTAAACTGCCTCGACTGCATATGTCTAAGGAAAGAACACCAATGAGTCATCCCTCAGTAGGTGGTTAGGAACAGCAAGCCCGCCGTTCATNCCCCCACCCACAGATGAACAGTCAAGCTGCAAGGTAATGACATCCGGTTGTATTTAACCAGCCAGTCAGCCAGCAGTCCAGCCATGGCTCAGGCAGCCAGACTGTCAGCTACAGAGTGTATCAGTCAACAAGCAAATCAGACGGCCAGTTTTATAACAGAGCCACCAGGCAAGTAAGCAAGCGAGTCAAAGAGACAGTCAGCTAGCCACTCAGCCGGCCAGGGATCGGCAGGAATAGATGGAACTGGCACTCTGCCAGCTGGAGCTCCCTGTGGAGGTACTGTGGTGATTCACCTCCCTGCCTCACTGAACCTGACTGCCTCGCTGGCCTGGAACTGATATTCCACATCACCATTTCGCCGAGCCAAAAACATTTTGGCAAAATGTAGAGTGTTGTGTTAGGTTAAGTAGGACAAAATGAAGAGTATTCATTGTGGGTCTATTCTATCCCAGCATGCACCGAGAAAGCCTGCAAACGTCTCTGCTAGCTCAGACACATACTCTTACTCATTATGCCTACAGATAAGTCGCTCTGCATCCCGAGCCATGGAGGGAAGCCAAGAAAATGCAAACTCAAAGAGGCATCAGTTCTAAAAACCTGAGACGTCATATAAAAGTCTCCAAATCATATTTGCCATAGAAACCTTCTCACCGATTTTTCTTTCTACTCCTCACTGAATCACAACGCAGGAATTCAGCCGTAAATTAATAGGAAACGACTTGTAAAGACGTACACATAATAATCTTGACAAGCAAACTATGACGGGAAGTGGGTGGAGATGTTTTTAGCAACACTGATGGATAAATGAAATAATCATATCCCGCATAAAATGTATTCTTTGTATGTGTTCAGCTGTATTGCTCGACTCTTTTTTTGTGTTTTTTTTTTTTCTTTGCTCAGCAATTAAAATGCATGGTAGCGTAGAAAAACAACTATAATTCACAAACGCTATTCCTTTGTTGTTTTCTAAAAATAGCACAGGAACACAGAAGGTAGCTTTACCTTTAGTGTGCTCGCTGGCGAAGTTAGTTTTGAAGTGAAAATCAGCTCACACACACACATACACACACACACACACACACACAGAGCCGAATATATGCATGTGATTTAAATATGAGAATAACAGCTCTAGATATAGTTTTGCTTGCCAGTTATATGTGGATGCATATAACAAATGGAGCAATGTCTTATCAGATGCATGCTAATAGGTAGCGCGAGGACATGCTTTACATAAGTACCATCGAATCAAAGTGGATTTCATTGTGGCTGGCATTGATGGAAACACTCCAAACGACTCCTGTTGTTCAATTAAAGGACAACTCGGATTCACTGCAACTTGAATCTTATTTAGTTTTCAATTGGTGAGGAAAGTCAAAGGGGGCAGGGGGGCGTGATGCAGAGAGGATGTGCCAGGTGAGAAGGACAGGTGTGTGCAGGTGTGTGTGTGCAACAGGAAGTCAGTGACTGTACTTTTATTCACTCGCCAACATGGTCAGCCGTCGGAGCTGCAGCGCCTGTGACACACTGCTCATGCAGGCAATTAAGGTACTTTAAAACACTTAGCGCCCCATCGCCACAATTTGCATCAACAATCATGCTCCTTCTCTGGGTCATACTGAGGTCTGCACACATGATACACGTATTTTTAGATCAGTGGGACTTGCAGGAGAATCATTAACTCTCATGTCCATAAATATGCATATAAATTAAAAATAAATGACACTCCTTATAACTCCACAGCTCACTTTTTTTCAGTTAGCCAGTGATAGCTGTCTGTGCATTCATACTTTAATGGTGTCAATCTGCCAAACTGTGAACACATATAGGGGTGTAGTTGTCTCACACGCACAGACTGAAAAGCTGGTAAGTGACTGCTCTTCATTGTGATGGGGATGTGGTGTTGCGGCCCGCTGAGCAACAGAGATTTAAAAGGCGCTCAGCAGCACTACAGGGGAAAGCCCTGACTGTAGAGCAACTGCCAGCTCCAGGCAGAGTCCAGGAGGTTTGGAAGGTAGAGGAGCCGTCCTGTGTTGTGATCTGCTTCACTTCAGGATTCTGTGATGATTTGCGTCATCAGACATTTTTTTGCTCTCATGTCCTTTAAGACATTTTGTCACATCCAGAGCTAAGATTTTGACACAGTGCAACATCATATTTTTGGTTAACATTCCCAAAGCATTAGGGGAAGAAGTAACTCTAGTATTTAAAACCTGGTTATCTCCCAAATATACAGAAAGAGAACTTTTCATGTTGCATCATCAATATTTTTGTGACATTACTGAGGCTCTGAATGTCCCATCAGACACTCTCTATCTATTCATATGCAGATATATGTCTTGTTTACAAAAGCTGTGAAACTCTTTATAAAAACAGTTGTAGATGTCAGCCAGGTCATAGAGGTTGGTGGTTTCAGTGGCAGTGTGGAGGGGGTGCAGTTGTCTTGATTTTGTCTGAGGGGGACTTTGAAAACTGGATAGCAGGAACTTTGCACTTACTACCGAGCTATTTCGAAGCTAAAATGAAGGCGCACAGTAAAAATATTACCATCATTAACAGGTTACAGACAGAATTCCTACTTCGACTATGACCCAACATACTTACCATAGTTGTGTGTTTACAGTTTTCCTGTGCAATGGAGGATTATTACTGACATTTCGAGTGCTTTTAATTTTGACCTTCCATCCAAACTGTGGTTCCCACCCTGGAGCAGCAGTTAAATATTAAGAACAAATAACAGTCTAAAAAATAACAATCTAAAAAGAAGGAGATATACACAAGTTCGCATTACTTATTTACACTTTTGAGTATGGATATGAAATATAAAATCTGAAATATAAAAATATATGACCAGTATAAAATATATGACCAGTATAGAGTATATGACCAGTAAAAATACACAATGGGTCTAAACTGAGGTAAGAAATGACAGCCTAGATACGGAATATTAAATATTAAATACTAAATACAGAATATTGCACATTGACTTGGTCAAGTATTGCAGTGAGTGGAGTTGCATAAAGAACAGGTATTGCACAAGTGTACTGAAAAACAGTATATGGTCCATGGTCTATTGGGAGCAGTTATACAGTCTAACAGCTGCAGGAAGAAAAGACCTGCGATATCGCTCCTTCACACACTTTGGGTTAAACCTCTTCAAGCCTCTACAGACTATTAGTGTAAAACGAAATAATCTCAGCAGAAAACTCCACCTGCAATGAGGGGACATTTTAATTGGCTAGAATCGGTACAACCCAAGAAAGACTGGGAACCAGTAGTAGACATATTCTGGATAGACTGTTCTCTTGTTTACAACCTGTCTGAACATCTGACTGCTCAGGGTTTTTCCCTGTTGTCCTTCATTGTTGTTTTGCTGCCAGATCTCTGCTATTACTTTTGCTTTGGTTTGTGATTTGCTTCATTGGCAACATCCTAACATACAGTATATTGTGGAAAATAACATATCACACTGGGGTAGAAGGATAACTTGTTCACCGTCGTCCTTGAAATGGACATTAAAAGACTGAAATAGGCACACAATGTCTGAGCACAGTATTGGAAAATAATAGCCATTAACTTTGCCTTGAAAGTGAGAGGTTGTCATAACTGACAGAAATTATGGCCCAACTATGAGATAAAAAAACAAATTCTCCTCCAGGTGAAGCACAGAACAATCTGACACGATTAGCTCTAACTCACATGACGTACTACATGACTTATGATGAATTACAAGATTTGGGCTCAGAGACAGCAGGAAATTAAGCTGTCATCATGCTTTTGTCTGTCTGCATGTAGACACATTCTTCTGAAATTGAAGAACATTAGAAGACAAAAACACCACAGACAGCGTGAATAGAGCAGGGGGCTGACTGGATTTTGGAGCGTTTCACCATATGAATTTGCATATTAATGGAGTTAGTGTGTCGATGACTGAATTTCTTGGCTACGGCTACACTTCCTCCAGTTATTCTTTACCTGATAACATCATATCTGCATGCACCTCCTTTCACTGTTTGTGCTCTCTCAGACAACCACACTGAAAAATTGCTTTCCAAATACCAACAAAAGCAACAGAACCCACTACAACAGCAAATCAATAATGTATGAAATACAATCTCCCTGCTGCTCTGTGTGGTTTGATCACTAGATTCTAGAGGGAGTGAAGCACTATTTAGAGTTGCTTCAATGGATTTTAAAAGTACATCTGGAAGATGTCAGAAGTGACAGTGAAGAAATGACCCAGCACAGCTGTGCATCAGGCAGTCACCCATCATGTTGGGTTATACCCACAAGGAGATGGTTGTGACCCAGCACCGGTAGACCTGTCTCACTGTGTCACTGCTGTTTTTAATTGCATCTGGAGGAAAAAAATAGATGTACAATTGTTTCATTTTATTTTTAGCAAGATCGGCTTGTAGAGTTTAAGGAAAAGTTCACTTCATATCCAGGTCCAGCACTGCAGCAGGAGGACCAGCTGGACCTCCACCTGGTCCTCCTGCCTGCATGTCACAGTGTCCTTGCATGAGACCCTGAACCCCACATTTGTTCTCAGAGAGCAGGCCAGTACCACAACTAGCAATGTGTACGTCAAATGTAATTATCTTTCGAGTGAAATCAGCCAGCTATATAAAAGTCACCTGATTTAGTTTGATGCAAAAAAGAACGTTTGAATTCAAAATCAATTTTAAGCCATCAAATCAAACATACAAACATTATAAGACATTTGTTTTAAGCACATTCACATCAGCAACAAATATGAATAGCAGTGATGTGTTTTTAAAGCTCAACAACAAGCAAGATGAAGACGAAGATATCTCAGACTTTGATACACACAATAATTGTGAGCAGAATAAACTGGTTGCTAGATTTGGTCTTTTCATGGGAATGTAGATATATAATAACAATAACTCAACATACCAATATTATCTTATTTTCAAGCATTAAGTCATAAAATGGCTCCCATAATCTTATCATCTTTCATACATTGCAGTCTCTCATTTTAACCTGACATTACTAAAAGCCACTCCTGTAGTCCAGCTGTGCAGGTATTGCAGATTTCTTTTCAGAACAGATGTGGGATTTCATCCAGTGACCACCACTGTACATTAACTGTCCACCTGAACACTGTGTTTCCCTGAACTGCCAAGATTATGTATCATATTCAACGATCAATAGAGCACATATGAAAATTCACTATGCCTGCACTGATTGGTTAATGCCAATGTGTTTTATCTGTCTAGTATGACAACACTAACTTTTTCGTGTATTCTTCATGAATTAAATTTTTAAAAAACAACAAAGACTCATTCAGGTAACTTTGACACAAATGTGAATGAGCCCCTTGGTTTAAACTGGTGCAGTCAGCGCTGTTGATGCACCACTAATGGATTCTGTTGAGCCAGAAAACATGGCAGTAGATGGGCTCCGTCGAGCACAGTCCCAGCTGGAGCTCTGCAAAACTGTCAAAAGCCAGCCAGTTTGAAGCAGCTGATTTTAACTTAAATTCAATCATTAGCCCTGCCGCACTTCATCATTGGCTTATAGACAGTAATGATGTAGCCGAACACAAATCCATTATTCAGACGTGAACAGATATATTATTGAAACTGAGAAAGCTGCTCCTCACTCCGACGTTCAGCGAGATCCATCCGCAATAACTTTTTCATCATTTTCACCAGATTAGCGGTGCAGTGCAGGATGAAGCCTGACTGATGTTGCACAGGTGTTATTTTTACCTCACCATCCGACGCTGAAGCCTGGTGCTTTGAAAAGCTTCTCGGTTCATTGATGAATTCAGGTACTACATGATTGTAGAATAAACCTATATATCTACTGCACATGGTATGGGGGGAAAATACAGTTTCTCATAAATCAGATTTTTTTTTAATTTTTTTCCGTATAAGTTTTTTTCAGGTTTTAAAACAGGCTGTGGTTTCTCTGCCGCTCAGTAGACTATTGTAAAAAGCCTGATATGAGTGAATTAGTGCATGTGTCTTCCATGTACATTTTGCATGTCTCTCTGCGTCTGTGTCTTGCTCTGACTCCTCGCTGGAGGCTGATTAATTATCCTCTGTGTGAAGGGTGTTTTGGCCCAGAGTGATTGCTGCTCCTCTGTGGCGCTCCTGTTCTCTAGATCACCTCAAGCCAAATGAGATGTGGTGGGGAGGAATAAAGGGTCAAAGCCCTCCATCTCTGTCCCCCCCCTCCTCCCCCGCACCAACCATTCCTCCCTTCATCCGCCAATCCCCAGCAGCCCAGACAATCCAGAGCTGGGCCGCAAGGAACAAAGTGTCCCTCCTGGACGATTTCCTTTAGAAGCATCGCCCGATCTGACACAGGAGTCTAGTCAATGTCAATATGATTTAGTGAATATTTCATTTTCTATTTCCCAAGCCCTGCCTTGTTTCACAGAAATTCCACCTCGTGCCTCTCTTATTACCCCCCTCCCCCTGCTCTCAAGCTCTGTCTCTCTCCGTTCCGTCTCTGTTTCCGCTGATGGAGAGTTCTTTTTTTTTTTGTTTGCCCACAGAATCCCGCTTCATGGAATTGTATAGCTGTCATCTCTTACTTTGCACTCATCAGTTCAGGTTCGATGTCCCCAAGACCCAGGCGAATCAAACAGTGGGCTGAAGAGGCTGTGTTCTAGTTTGCAGTTGTTAGTCATGTCAGATGCTCAGTGAACAGTCAGAGCTGCCTGCAGTGGTGATAGCAGTTTGTCAGGGCCGGGCCTCGGCAGCTGCCCATGGAAATCCTTTTCAGAGCCGCTCAAAGACTGTTTACTTTCAAGGGGGGGGTCACAACTTGTAGTTTTCTGTGGTTGTTTGTTAAAGATGGTGGAATTCATTTAGGAAGATGTAAGTTTGTTGTCACAAGCAAAGAGCCAATTTTAGACCTTGACAGTTTTGCATGAATGCTGCACCAGTTTCTTCAATATGATGAGTATGTACGTCGAGGCATGACCGTCCCCACTTTAAGACTCCAGCTCTGCACACGTGTATGCTGCCTTTGTCACAAATAAGAAAGTGTTCCCAGTATTTCGGTTTGGTGACAGCGGAAAACAAAGTAATTAAAACCTGCAGAGTCACAAGATGGATGAATATGCACGACGAATGTTTGATGGTCTAATCGTATTTGCCACAGTGTTAAAGCAGCTGATGATTCACACACAAGAAATAATCAAGATGTGTTTTACTGTGTATGTGTATGAATCCATGCATTAAAAAAAAAACTGTTCTGCAGCCAAGCGATGTTCACAGGCTTTATAGGTGACTGCAGCCATATGCTCCAAATTTAATGAAACCATATGGTGTCAAATGCAGAAGTGAGACTCAAACAAAAGCACACACCCACATGTTAAATAGCAAAAAAAAAAAAAAAAAAATCTAGCAAGAAAAAGAACATATTTTGTTCCCATGAAAGGATTGGTGTGCATTTTTATCATGAGGTGGAAAGAACATAAGGGTGTGAAGGAAAATATCTTTGGAGTGGTTTTGAATAAAAATCTACACTTATTTAAAGTTAGAGGACCTTTGTCGTCATGGTTATAGTAATAAAGTTAAGGTTAGGGAACAACCACAGTAGTGGAGGGTTGGGCAGTGGATCACATCACATCGCATCACAGACCAAATTTTATCTCTTCTGTTGGTTTTATTTGCTAACTAGGATCAGTCCCCCAAACCACACTGTAGTGTACAAAAATCATATGAACATATAAAAATATTGGCATTAATAAGTCAGACTCACTGATTTGTAACATTGCTGTCTCGGCTGAATACAACCAGGGTTTAAAAAAAATGACCAGCTCTGCATTAACCTCAGGCTGGATTCTGTTATTTCCTCTGTGGGTTTTAAAGCCTATTTATCTGTTTGTCTTATTACGTTTTTATTTGTTCTAGTATAGTTTTCTTCTGCTGCTGGTTCTCTGGTTGCCAGTTGTGTGGTTTGTCTCACTCAGATCTGATTTAATAAAGTTAAAAATGGCATCTCGGACAAATCTGATAACATCTGCCTACATGTTGTCTGACCCTATATATAATTTAATTTAAAGAGAAATATGTCAGTGGTTATATCAGGAAATGTAATGCTCATCATACATTTTCTAATCCTCTGGTTCTTCTCTTCTCAGGTACAAGAATATCATCCAGCTATGGACTGGCTGTCCTCCTTCTGGCGTGCGGCTTGGTGAGGGATGCCTTGTTATAATTTGAAGAACTGACATGGTTTGCGCCCCGATCTCTCGCTCTCTCTCTCTCTCTCTCTGTTTGCTCTCAAAGCGAACGAGAAAATTGCCTGTTTTATTTTTTTTTCTCCCCTCCCCACCCCCACCCCCACCCCCACCCTCACCATGCGGACCACTACAGCCACTACTGCTCTTGTACCCAGCACATTGTTATTAGCCACTGTAAACACCAGTCACCTTTAAACCGGTCGGATTACCTTTTGTACAGACGTCGACACCATTTGAGGTGCAACGCTCCGGTGTGAAAACGGACTCTGTATCTTGTTGGATAACCCTCATGGAGAAATGACTTTCTTATGGTTTTGCTGTTCCTCTTCATGTGTTCATTGCTCAAAAGTGAACAAGAAAAAAATGAGAATCTACATTTGTGTAATATATATGATTCTAGACATATATATATGTTTTCTTTGAAACACCTAGAATTACTGTATGTGTGTAAACATAGCTGACACTCTCCATATTGGCCATGGAACTTCATTGTGAATAGGCCCTCTCAAAGAAGCAAAAGAAATTCAAGTACGTGTTAATTTAGACTGTTAACATTAACCATCAGGTTGATAATGTTAAATCTCTAGTTTCTCTTCAGCTGTACTGACCATCCAAATGATCTAATGTGCATAATTTTACATCTTGTTAGTGATGCAGATATACAGGTGTGCATGCGTATTAGTCTGAAGGCTTAAAAGAGGGGAACATACGTTTTTTGAGCTATGTAAGTCGACACTTGGAGTTCAGTGTTACAGTATGTTGAATTTAGCTTTATTTTAATGTGCTAGCTTTGGTGTGAAAAAAAAAAAGAAAAAACAAATTGTCCCTTGTCATTTTAATTTGTATTTGCATCCTCAGTAGGAATAAAAAAGGATGTCACAATTTATGAGTCATTCAAAATCCTGATATGTGACCATTGGATGATTAATTTTAATTGACCTACACCGTTTGAAATGGCATGCTTCAGTTGCTGTGCCCCTCCCTGATTTTGTCTCATTACACGACAGAAGGGTGAATTAGTATTCACCCACTCTGGATGACGAGAATCGCTAGTTTGTACTGTGTTGATAACAGCACACTGAGTTTGCAGATAGATGACGGAGTGGCTGGATGGTGACACGAGATGCAGTGCATTATAGACACTAGACTTGCTTATTATCAACACTGTATATTACCCATGGCGGGGAACAATAAGTTAGTTTTGTTGAAATCTCCTCTCTTATATTTCACAGTAATATATTTTTAGCTTTATTTTCAGATGATATATCACAGAGATTTTTATCCATGCAGAGCATTTATACGCAAAACGCATTGACAATCTGAGACAAACACAGACACAGGTGTTTTGTTTTGTTTTTGGTTTCACAAAGCAACAATTTCAGATCATTACACAGCGTAACCTCTAAAATAAATGGGGATTCTTTTGTTGTTGTTGTTAACTTTTGAGCTGAAAAGGAAATTGTGCACCATCCATCAGAAATGCAGATGTTCCACTTCAAACTGAAATATTTATGACTAATAGAGTAGTTGATTTATGTCTCAAGAATCATACTGTAAGTGAATGTTATCCACCATGAGTACCATGCTGCCGGACTGCAGCAGTCGCCCTGCAGCCACATCAATGTTTTACTTTTGGTGAACTCCTAAGCACATTCTATTTTTTGCTCAGTTGATGCCCAAAATTTACACCAACTTAAGGTAACATGAAGCATGATTATGTAGTTCCTCATGTGCTGTATGCTATAATCTAACATTCATACATAACATACAGGTGTAATTGCCAACGATTACTGTGCTGTGTTTTTTCAAAAGGCAAAGTACTCACCTCCCCAGCTTTTATTCCGCTTTGCAGACAAAGCAAAAATCCCCCTTGTATAGTTGTACTGCATTCCCAAAGAAGTGCGGAGGGAGACTTGTTGATTCAGCACCGAGGTTCAAAGGCTGACAGAGGGATCAGACCAGAGACGTCTACTGATAGCAGCTTCCAGCCTGGGTACAAGATGTGTGGGCGATAGAGGGCGACCCTGTCCAATCCCTCTGGTTAAAAATAGCTTCAGGGTGTCTTTGGACGTCATATATCATATATATGCCACTCTGCTGTGATGGGGAATCAATTGCTGTGTTTTGCAATGAGAAATGTTATGTAATATGATTCAAGATGTTTTGTTTGCAGAAAAAAAAGTACAGATTATTTTAGGTAATAAAAAATAGGTATGGAGATGCGGATGTTGATCCTGATGGAAATTTGCCGCAGCACTTTGGAGAGAGTGTGCACAGTTTGAGTGGACAGTTTGTCCAACCCTCATGTAAAAAGTTACAGATCTGTACAACTTGTAAATGAAATAATCAGCATGTTAACATTTTTTTTAAAAACTCCATTTAAAAAGGCAGAGGCCAGTGATGTTCTGTACTTGTAACAATGGTGTCATGTACTCATATTCAAGTGTTAACAAGTCCAAAGTGGGTTTTCATCTCTTCAAAATGAACTTGGGTAAAATGTATTTGACAAAAAAAAAAAAACAATATATCTATATATATTAGAACCATCTCCTTTATAAAGCTTTCATCCTAATCTAGGGCTCGCTTGACTGTGGGTCGTTGCAACATATTGAATAACAAAGAAGGAGAGATTGGAGCGATGACTAATTAGGGCCCGAGCACACTAAAGTGCGTAGGACCCTATTGTAACCCTTATTAGGGCCCGAGCACACTACAGTGCGTAGGACCCTATTGTAACCGTTAGGATTATTATTAGGGCCCGAGCACACTAAAGTGCGTAGGACCCTATTGTAACCCTTAGGATTATTATTATTAGGGCCCGAGCACACTACAGTGCGTAGGACCCTATTGTAACCCTTAGGAGAAATATTATTCTTACCCCCTCTTTAAACCCATTTTTGAGGCCTTTCCCTTGAGATAAACGCGATCGCGCCTAGCCAAAAAGTTCACGCCCGCCGAAAAATTTATGAATCCAGGGCCTGCGCAAAAATACGTGCGCCACAGCGGCCCCTAGGGGCCAAAAACTGCAGCATCCGCCGCTAGTTTGAGCTACGGGCCCGAAAATTGGCGAGCACAACAAGCATTGCAAGACCTACGAAAAAGTCTAGGGGTACCGGCGTCAATTCCGAACAGGAAGTTCGCAAATTAACGTTAAAAATCGCGTTTTAGCGATTTGCACGCTACGTATTTGAACGAACTCGTCCTAGGGTTTTAATCGGATCGAGTCCAAATTTGGAGAGTGCGTACGAGACACACTGACGATTAAAAGTTATTAAAAGAATTTGCGTAGGTAAATGGGCGTGGCCACAAACCACGCACAAAAAACGTTAAAATTTCGCAAACTCCGAATTGCACGAAACTTAATGGGCATAAGCCCCAGGCCGAGACCGTCCCCGATATGTAAAATGTAATGCGGAATTCTGAACAGGAAGTTCGCAAATTAACGTTGAAATTCCGAAATTTGCGATTTTCGGGCTAGCATTTGAACGAACTCGTCCCAGGGTTTAAATCGGATCGGCTCCGAATTCGCAGGGTGTGTAGGAGACGAGCTGAGGATGAAAAGTTATTGAAAGAATTCGCGTAGCACAAGGGGGGGCGTGGCGGCGAGGGCCCGAACATCGCCGCTTGCGGCTTTAATTATTAGGGCCCGAGCACACTAAAGTGCGTAGGACCCTATTGTAACCGTTAGGATTATTATTAGGGCCCGAGCACTAAACAGTGCGAAGGCCCTATTGTAACCCTTAGGATTATTATTATTATTTTTAGTTTTTCTCGCCCCTTTTTAACGCTAAATTGCAGGCACTTGGCTTGAGATAAACGCGAACGCGCCTAGCCAGAAAATTCAGCCCCTAGTGAAATTTAATGAATCCAGTGTCCGCACGAAAATACGACCCCCACAGCGGCCCCGAGGGGCCCGAAAATCAGCCAGGCCAACTGGAATGGCCTACGGGCCCGAAAATTGGCGTGCATAACAAGCGTTGCAAGGCGAACAAAAAAGTCTCTTACGAGTATCGTGAATTCCGAACAGGAACTTCGTAAATTAACGTTGAACGTCGCGTTTTAGCGATTTGCGCGCTACGCATTTGAACGAACTCGTCCTAGGGTTTAAATCGGATCGGCTCCGAATTCGCAGGGTGTGTAGGAGACGAGCTGACGATTAAAAGTTATTAAAAGAATTTGCGTACGTCAATGGGCGTGGCCACAAACCACGCCCAAAAATCGTGAATTGTTCAAAACCTCCGACATGCACGAAATTTGAAAGGCATAACCCCCGGGCCGAGACCGCTGCGTAGGTCAAAGGGCGTGGCCGCGAGCTGCTCCGTAGCGCCGCCTAGGGGCCCCAAACTGAAACAGCATGTAGTTTGAGCTACGGGCCGGAAAATGCAGCGGTAGCGGCAGGGTGGCCGCGAGGGCCCGATCATCGCCGCTTGCGGCTTTAATTTTTTTTCTCGCCCCACTTTGAACCCAAATTGCACCCCCTCAGCTCGAGATAAACGCGATCGCGCCTAGCCAAAAAGTTCAGGCCCGGCGAAAAATTTATGAATCCAGGGTCTGCGCAAAAATACACGCACCATAGCGGCCCCTAGGGGCCAAAAACTGCGGCATCCGCCGCTAGTTTGAGCTACGGACCCGAAAATTGGCGTGCAGAACAAGCGTTGCAAGACCTACGAAAAAGTCCAGTGGGACCAGCGTCAATTCCGAACAGGAAGTTCGCAAATTAACGTTAAAAGTCGCGTTTTAGCGATTAGCGCGCTACGCGTTTGAACGAACTCGTCCTAGGGTTTTAATCGGATCGGGTCCAAATTTGGAGGGTGCGTA